>JACGCM010002521.1:0-227875 GCA_014058105.1 Kingdonia uniflora | reverse complement strand
TTCTTTTGCGGCTTCCAAACTACGCTGCGGTGCTCAATTTGATCAACTGCCCTCGTTTTCTTCATTTTCTACGTACGCAAGTTTAGGGGTAGCTTTCTTTGCACTGATTGGGGGCTACGTTCTATGAAGCCATCATGACACATCTCTCTTTTCTTTATTGCTACTTTCTTTCTATAGACATTACGTAGTTTGTAGTTTGGATCCTATTTTCCATCATCCACTATTTATCCTTCTCTCCTTCTTAGCATCCCTAGGTGGATTCGTTCACAGTAGCTTTACTGAAAGTTTAGCCTTCTTCTTTCGACGATTGAGATAGTGTTGGCCCTGTCTGTAAGCAAGGATCCTAAACTACGAAAGATTGCTACGTTCAAACCGCTAACCCATGAAGTGGGTAACCCGAAGGTGCCCCAAGGTCTTTCACGGGTAGCGTAAGGTGCCTATTTATCTTTCACGGATTAAAGAAAATGGGTAGCGTCGTAAGGTGCCTATTTATCTTTCACGGATTAAAGAAAACGGGTAGCGCCGTTCTGTTAGGAGTGTGTTTTGGATAAGAGTTTCATACTGGGTTTGGATATAGGTCTGTTTACTCGCTTTCTTTTAGTTGGAGGTTTACTAGAAATAAGAGTATTTACATGTGCGCCGATTTATCCTTTCTCATTTCGTTGGTTTCTTTTCTATTTTCTATAGTGCGCCTGTCTTCTAAACTACATGCGTCTGTTGTTTTCCAAGGCAGACCTATAGGAAGGACTCAAGCTACAGACGCGCATCATCCTAAGACTTCTAGTTTGAGTTGCATTCAAGGTCAACGGGCGCGGATTGAAAAGCCAAGGTCCGAACGGCGTAAAGGCCCAACATTTAGGGGTGTGTTGCTCACCTTCCCAGATCTCACTTTGCACTCTCATTTGGTCTATCTTCTTGCTATTTCGTACATGCCGGGGATGGAAGGAAAATAGGGTAGTTAGAGGCCACTCGTACTCAAGTAGTTAGAGAGCATTCTAAACTACACAAATAGAACCTTAGAATCACAAGGACTTTGATCTCTGACCGGAAAGAGTGCTTACGAGCTGCTTCTAAACTACTTTTCGAGTGTGATGCTAACAGCTCTCCAAAACACACACTACGACTATTCTATTTATACGGCGGTCTACCGCTGATGAAAACCAACGTGGCAAATCCATGGGTCTACCGCGTGCGATGAAAAACCAACGTGTTATACCTTTCTCGTGCGTGAGAATAAAGAGCCGCGTCATGGGCCTATATACCTACCGCTAAAAGGCAGTAGCGTAGCAAGGAGTGGATTTTGCTTTTGAGTTGTTTGTCTAGAAGGATCCCTTAGAGTGCAGGTTTTTTTAGGGGTGGGTCTGCAGGATCCTTGCAAACATAGAAAGAGCACAAAAGAAGTAGCTAGAGGATCCTAAACTACGGCTTTACATTTCGTCCTGTACCTGACCTGTTTTTTAACTAGTAGTGTTTAAAATGAGCTATCTCGCTTTCTAGTACCTAGCGAAAACCATAGTTTAGAGCACTTTTTTTCTAAACTACGCTGTGAAATGGGTGTGGGTCTCTAGTTGATTTGCTTGATCCTGACTTTCAAACTACGTGCTCTTTTCCTTTGTCTTAAAAAACGGCTTTCAAAACCAACTGCTCTCACTTTTGACTCTGCTTTTTTGACTCCTAAACTACGCTTAGGCTACTCCACCTATGGCTTCAACACACTCTCTTAAACTTGCGTACGGCTACCTCGGTCAGTCCAGCGCTAAAGGTTTGACAACGGATGGAAGTCGCCTTTTTTCTTTCTCTCTTGCGTACGCCGAAAGCATAGGCCGCTCCAGGTCTAAAAAAAAAAAGCCTACACTTGCGTACGGTGAAAGACTCCACGGCTGATAGTGAACTAGAATTATGGATAAGCTGGGCTTATCACTAGGATTGTAACGCCTACCCTATACCCTATGAATAGAAAGAGCTAGGTGTCCCCCACTTAAAAGCGTAGCAAGCGACGCTTTTAAAAGGAGTTAGAACCAGAAAAGTAGCTTTGGATCAAATTGGGACAGAGCTAGCAAACTTTGGAGTTTTAAAAGCGTCGCTTGCTACGCTTTTCCTTTTGGCTCGCAATAAAGAAGGCGGCGGTGATCGGCTAGTCCCACTTGGTGGGATACGGTTAGGCTTTTTAAAACAGCCTTAGCTCCCGGCTTCAATTGAAGCGCGGGCCCGCTAACGGATTAGACCCCACCGCGTCCCTGCCAGTCCCGGCGGAAATCAGTCTCCTTACCCGTACGCAAGTCTCCCGATTTTCGGAGGGTTTTCCATGTACGCAAGTCGGATAAAATTTACTAAAGTAAGGGCTTCTCTCGTCGTCGGCTTGGAGACTCGAGAGAATTTTACCCAGGGCATCCCCCCCATATTCCTCGACCAATAGGTCCGTGATATGTTCGGCTTGGAACCCCCAGGCACATTCGTGCGCACCTTTTTGCACAGTCGCTGTACTTGATCAGCGACCGGCTGGTGGTTCTTGAGGAAGAGTTTAAAGTCGTCATTGGACGGCTGGCCCACAGGGGGCCCCTCTTCTTCAGAGGGGAAGGATTGGAGGGGCCTATACCCGTGGATGGTTCGGGGGCTCCCTCTCCGTCCTTCGGGGATGACAAGTTTAGAAATTGTTGCCAATCCCCCGGCGAGCCAGAGGAGGTCCCTTCAGGCGCCGCCCCGTTGAACTCCGAGCTGAGAACCCCAACCAGCGCACTCCCCTGGTTGGAAATCCATCCCGTAGAGTCCAACAATCGTGAACAAGAAGATGAAGACCCCCAAGACCAGACCTCAGGTCCTGGGGAACCAGACTATCCACCGCTTTTAAGCCTGTAGAAATAGTATCTTTTTGGTAAGCAAAGGGAATGCCTCTTCCGACTCGTCCCGAAATGGGCGTTATGACAAAGAACAAGAAGAAAACAAGAGGAGCAATTTGCCCAATAGCGACAAAGGGTGCCTCCACAGGTTGACACCCGATCCAACCTAGTAGTAAGCAATCAGCTAAAAGCAAGAAAAATAAGCCTTGGTGAATCGGGCGAAAACTTGAACTACGCACGAATAGGTTTGGAAAAAAGGGTAAGGCCAAGAGACAGATAGAGACTGATGCAATTGCGGCTACACCTCCCGCTTTGTCAGGTATACTGCGTAGAATGGCATAGACCGGTAGGAAGTACCATTCCGGCACAATATGCGGCGGGGTGGACATGGGATTAGCAGGTATATAATTGTCGGGATGCCAAGCAGCATTCGGAGCATAAAAAATACAAAGGGAGAAGAAGAGAGCAAAAGCTACCCAACCCACGAGATCCTTGACATAAAAGTAAGGGTAGAAAGCTATTTTATCCATTTCCGCGTGTACACCTAAAGGATTGTTGGATCCGTATTGATGCAATGCTGCGAGATGAAGAATGCTGGCGCCTACTAAAAGAAAGGGCAGTAAATAGTGGAGACTGAAGAAGCGATTTAAGGTGGCATTGTCCCACAGAGAAACCCCCCCAAAGCCAAGTGACTATGGTATCCCCTACTACGGGTATGGCACTAGCTAAGCTTGTAATGACTGTAGCTCCCCAGAAGCTCATCTGACCCCAAGGCGAGACGTATCCTATAAACGCTGTCACAATCATTAGGAGGAAGATGATGACTCCAACACACCAAACCAATTCCCTAGGGCTGCTATAGCTCGCATGATATAGACCACGAAAGATATGAAGGTAAACACAATGAAAAACATACTGGCCCCATTAGCATGCATATAACGGAGCAACCAGCCCCCTTCAACATCTCTCATTATGTGTTCTACGCTGTTGAAAGCTAGATCCACATGAGGCGTGTAATGCATAGCTAAAAAGACACCGGTCACTATCTGAATGACTAAACAAATACCTGCTAAAGGACCGAAACCCCACCAATAGCTCAGATTGCTCGGGGTTGGGTAAGCAATCAAATGCTGATTGAGTATCGAGGCTATAGGTTGTTTAAGAAGAGATAATCTTTGGTTCCTCACCGTTTTTTCCTTTCTTTGAGCCACAACTCTTGTTCCCGGCCAATAAAGGTCTAATTGTTAGGAGCGATCTTTCTCCCATAAGCACTTCTTGGTGAATAGCGGTGCCGCTGATTGCTTAAGCACTAACGACAGATCAACGCAAGAGTGAGGGAGATCCTTCGAATCAACCTTCCTTCTGTTTTTCATTGTTAGAATTCTCGTTACGCTTTGAGTCCCCGTCGTCTTTCTTGAGCGACGTAGGAATAGGTTTTAGGGTCACCCCCTTCAGCCAGCTATAGGAGAATTCATGTAGCACTCCGCCCTCCCTATTTTGCGAAGGACGGTCTCCATGAAACTCGTATAGTGCCAAAACATTGCATAAACATAATGAATAAGGCAAATAAAAAGGACGGAAAGAAAAAAAGACAAAATAGACATTACAGTGAAACCCATCAGAAAAAGATTGGGTTTGGATTTCATCCGGCAGCATTTAGTGCCATAATTACTTGATCCAGGTGAGGCATATCTTTCTCATTTCAAATGATCCCCGTACGCAAGTCCAGTTAACTCCGTAAAGCTTGTAGGAGTAGTGAAGAATTTGAGAGAGCTGTGGTTGGTTGTTGACCAACAAAGAAATGGGAGTGTTGCGCGTACATTTCTTTGATTCTCTTACGATATTTCTACTCAGCTTGAAAAGGCTTGAAAAGAAGCCTCAAGCCGATAAGAGCTCTTCATCATGTTCGACAATTTCTAAAGAAGAACTGAGAGTGATTGACCTCACGGCACACATGCTATATGTTCATGCCAAAAAAGGCGAGATTTTCGATTCTTAATTAAAGGAGCGAAGCGCTTAGTGGTTGAAGTAGAGGAGAGCTAGAATGAGTCAATTTCCTAGGGAAAGCACACAAGCAGGAAGGAAGAATCGAAAAGGCACTTTATCTCCCATTTAGGAATGAGCTTTCAGGCCTAACAAAAAGAGTGCCTAGCCAGAGAGTGGAAATGCTCCCGCGAAGCCGGTCAGGCCTTATCTAGCTTAAAAGGCATACTGTCCCTACGAAAGCATCCATTTCATGAGTTGAACTGGCTCTGCTCCTTAAACTACGCTGGAGGAAAAAGTAATTATATTATGTATGTTATTCGAAGCCTTTTAGAAGTCCGAGCTTTCCTTTCAATTCGTGTAGCGAGGTCCTCTTCTTGCTTTTGTGCCCTAGCATTCTACTGGATAGCTCCTACCCTTCCTTTATCCTCCTTGCGCTATGAATTGGCTTTCTTGTTGTTAATGGGCAGACAAACTTATGACCCAGACGTGGGTGGGCTTTTTTCTAAGGAAAAAGTATGACCTTAATCTACGTACGCAAGTTTCTCGGGTATCTAGCTTACGGAAGACAAGGTCTTGACGTTCTATAGATGAACTAGCATAACAGACATGCTTGAATTTAGAAAGGCAAGACAACTCTGAATCACTCGTTGAATACAAAGACAAAGCAACTTTCGCCCTATCCTGACGGGAAGGGAACTTATGAAGAAGACTGACCTGTGCTCTTCCTGTAATCTGACCTTACTATAGCTTTCTTAAAGCTTTTGGCTTATTGATCTCCAACTGTATTTGTATTCGTATCTGGTAATTCTCTTTCTAGTGGATCAAGATATTCGAGGCTAATCCACTCTTCCTTGAAACTTGGAAATCGCCCTTTATTTAAACTTTTTGAACTTATAAATGAGTTGCTTCTCGACTCGACTGACTCACACTCCTCTCCTATCTTTTTAAGAGCTGCCATGGGCATTTTTCTTTCCTTGGATGCTATAAGAATGGGCTGGCTCTTGCCCCGGATGAAAATTTACAAATCCATTAAGAGTATCATTTGTCACTTCTCTTGATTTCCCACCCACCTACCTATCATCTATCAGTCTCCTGAAGCTTTTGCATTTTTCAAAGGCCTTCACTCGATCTACATTCTACTATAAGAACTCAAACCTGAGTCCATTACTATCCTGGTCGAGTTCGTTTATTCGTTTTTTAAGAACTCACACTTCGTACCTGAACATGAATAGGCAGCGCTCTTTTTCCCGACGTAAGTGGGGGGGCTCATCCTAGCGCCTCTTTTTTTGGGGTCACCTATTTTTTAAAGAGCATTGCGCGTCATATATCGAAGTCGTGAGCCGGTTAGGTTCTCAACGCGGTACTAGTTAGAGAGAGCCCTCAAAAGGCCCTTGTTAAAAAGAAGCCTTGCGTCAAGGATCCTTGAGCAGCTACCAAGAGGATTTCTTGATGCCCATCAAAGCGCCTTGGGATGCTAATCCACGAAAAACAATACGAGAGATCCGAAATCGCTCATAGACTCCGCGGGGGCGCCCGGTTGAAATACACCGGTTTCTGACTCGTGCAAAGGAACTATTTCTGGGCAACTTAGAGTACGCGGTTCTGAGTTTTTCCCGCATCTCACTAGTAAGGTTGGGATCTATCATCAAGGCTTTATAAAGCTTTCGTCTCAATTCATACGAAGCAGCGAGCACTCGACGTTTTTGATCTCTGCGATTTCGATTCATAGACATTTTTAACCCTCATCCTTTTGCAAAAGGCCGCTCCACAGTGGTAAAGTCTCATCTTCTGTCTTTGCCGAAGTGACAATGGTAACATTGAAGCCTCGCATCTCTTCAAAGAGTTCAAAATGCTCTTCTAGTTCCGGCGATAATTCGCAAAATTCCCGTTCCATCGAGAAGAGGATGGAGTTCCCCCTTATGGAGACCGGAGAATCTCCTAAGTCAATAGCAGACATGACTGTCGAGATTCTGACCGAGAAATGAGACAGTAAGAGGCCACGGAGAGTGCTTTGTCGTCCTGGCCCCCCATGACCCATAAGATGAGAAGTTGGGTTGGATCGAGAGGACCCCAAAAATTTAGGGGCGCGGCGATCATTAATGAATCTCTGCCCGCTATGAATCTCCATAGCCAATTTTACGTTTTTCGTTCTCTTTTCAGACCTGTTTAGAGTAGGGCTAGGGGTGGAAATCTCATTGGGCTTTGGTACTACTCGTATTTCAAATGGTACGGGAACTTCCAGAACGTTGGCGTGATTCGGTTTGAGCAAAAGATCTTGTCGCAAGACCTCCTCGTAATGAAAATGGAGTGGAAGCATTTTGAGTTGGCCTTTTCTGAGAGAATGAGCACTGTCTACTACCCGACTCAAAAGGATAGCGAGCGTATTGAGACCAAGATTATAGAAAAATGATAGAAAAATAGAAAAGAGGTGCGCGTTGCAGTAGTTTTGGGAGGTAGGTCGCTCCTTAACTACGGGCCAAGTCAGCCGGAGAAAATATTTCCTACCGGTGTTTTTTTAGGTAGTTTAGAAGCAAGATGTAGCGAAAATGGTTTACTGAACAACGACGCCACTAGCTTTAGCAACTCCTGGGTCTCTATTGCCCCCAATGAGTTTGCCCGTACGCAAGTAACAGATCTATAGACAAATCCTAAGGAAAGAAAAGTAGTTTGGACACCAACTTGCGTACGGAAAATCCATCATCACTTGCGTACTTTTTGTTGAAAGTAGTTATTCAAAAATGGCTCTGTAGTTTAGGATCCTAAACTACGACTCTAAACTACTTAGGATCCTTGCTATACCTTCGGCTCCTTCTTTTCTTCTGGCCTTCTTTAATCCGGCTTCCTTTCCTCGCACGCAAGTTGGCGTTAAACCCTAGCGTAGCAACTACGCTACTCATAGCGCGAAATCCGGCAAGGATCCTTGTAAGTCTACTGTTGAATGGTTTTTTTTTAACTTGCGTACAAGGAGCTATGTTTTATATAACAATCTTTCTAAACTACGCTGGGTCTAGCGGTTTGAAAGATTTCGCTTAAATAAAGTGGCTTTGTCTCCAATTGTTAGGAGCTATTTTTCTTTCGGTTCCCAGAGTGACGCTCCTAAACTACTAAAACTCCTAACCTTACCCTAAGTGATTGCTTAGGCTTTAGGCCCGCTTCTTTGATTTGAGAGCTCCTTCTTCTTTTGTTTTGACGTACGCAAGTCCTAAACTACTTAAAGCCTCTAGCTTCACTATAGAAAAATACTATTTTCCATCATCAAGAAAAGACCACTTAAGAGTTTACTTTTTTGAAAGTAGTTTCACTATGGAAAAATCCTACACTTGCGTACGTGGAATAAGAGTTGTAGTACGCAAGTTGCGTACGGTTTTTTTTCCGTAATGTATATTTTTCCATCATCACTTGCGTACTTTTTGTTGAAACTTGCGTACAGTGAAAAAATGGCTCTAAACTACGTACGCAAGTCCATAGAAAAAACAGGCTCTAAACTACTGTGCTTATTCTAATCTTTTCACTCCCACCGTACGCAAGTCTGGTGGCCTCACTTTTTTGTTAGCTACGCTTCTAAATGAAAGCCGTACGCAAGTCTTTTCTCGAGCCAAGATGGGTCCGACCAGTCCTAATCACCGTACGCAAGTATGCTCTCTTAAAAAAAAAAATGTTTTTTGGTTGCCCGAGGTCAAACTCTGCTAACGCAAGATCTATGGGTCGGCTACTCTACGTAAAGTTCGGTTAGAAAAAAAACAAGGTGCCTAAACTACATTTTCCATCATCTATTGAACACGACGTTTCTTAGGGAGTCGGCATCCATTATGTGGAAGTTGGGTCACGTCATGGATGGACAGAATGGAAGGTTTATTTCCCCGTACGCAAGTGCTCAAGCCTTCATTTCGCAACTTGCGTACGCCGAAGGTATAGCCTTCTTTCCAGCCCAAGATCACAGCTTTCTTTGTACGCAAGTTCCTGAAAAACGTGGATCCTTTGATTTTGATAACAACCGACTTGATCCCCATCTTTCTGGCGGCTCGCCCAACATGTTCTGCAGTGGCTTCAGCTGCATACCGAGAAAGACGAGATCCCCCTTCCAAAGAACCCGCGGAGGAACGCAGCCCTTTGAGAGTCTTTCCCTTCAGATCCGTCATGGTCACAAAGCTAGCATTTTTCACCACCTTCAAGTGCACCAAGGATCCTTCCACCTTTTTCCGCCTTTGCTCATCTTTTTCTGAGATGCTCCGTACGAAGTTTCCTTCTTCTGAGATGCTCTGTACGAAGTTCCTCCCATAGGTGATTTGTTTTAAAACTGGCACAGCGGCTCTCAACTCGGGGAACCGAGCCTGACTCAGACTTGCGTACCGAGAAGCCCCTTTTTTAGGCTAAAGCTTACAAACTCAGAAAAAAAACAACTAGTCATCATTTCTTCTTAGGTTTTTCAGCTCCATATTTAGAGCGCCCCCTTCTTCGCTCCGGGATTCCCAGCAAATCCTTGGCTCCTCGGATACAATGGAATTTCACACCTGGCGAATCTTTGACTCTACCTCCTCTGATTAAGACCATAGGATGTTCCTGCAAATTATGGCCTTCGCCCGGAATATGAGCAAATATGTCATGTCGATTGCTCAAGCGTACTTTGGCGATCTTACGCAGGGCGGAGTTAGGTTTTTTCGGTGTTCTCGTTGGAACACGCAGGCATACTCCTTCTTTCTGGGGACATTGATCCGAAGCTCGGGTACGGTCCGTCCGCCGTTTTTCTTCTCTACCTTTCCGAATCAATTGATTCTTTGTGGGCATGGCGCTATCTTGCTTTCTTCAAACTCCTATGTTGGTCCCAAACACTCGTACTTACTCCCCCTACGACTCGTACTGACTCCCTATTACTCCCAATCTGAAGCACCCCTTTTCCATTCATAGAGAGATCCAATCGTCAAAATCAATAAGAAGGCCATCATCGACCAAAATCCAAAGAGACCAATCTTGTTGAGAGAGACTGCCCAAGGAAAGGAAAAGGTCACTTCCAGATCAGGGATAATAAATAAAATCGAAACAAGATAGAAGCGTATGTCGAAACGACTTCTCGCATCACCGGAAGGATCGGAACCACATTCGTGGGCCGACAATTTTTCTGGGTAGGTCGAACTAGGATCCTTGGCAGCTAAAAGGTAGGGAAGACCGAGTGAGATCAAAGAAACTAGCAGACTGATCACTAAGTAGACGCAAATAGGTGCAAATTCTGACATCACTCCCATAGCTGGACACTTCTTTCTCTCGCTCTGCTCGCGGCGCTCCTTGCTCTTTTCTTTATCCTGGCGGCATACCGAAAAAAGGTAGTTGTAGTTTAGGAGAACTCCTCCTAAACTACGGTCTTGGGAAACCGCAGTAGTTGTAGTTTAGGGGCGCGTCGCGGAAAGTCACTAAAACTCATAAGTTCTGCAGTAGTTTAAGAGCCTTTTCTTAATAGTAGTTTAAAGAACTACCCATCAAGAGCCACTAAAAAATTTGATTTTACTCATCGCCCTGGTTTTAGGGCGCAGGCATTCTCTGATTTCTCTCTTCAGAGAACTTTCGTCATTTCTTAGTCGGAGAATCCATTCGTGAAGCTCCGCTGCTGTCGTTTCATCGGTATTCGGAGAAACCCCCAGTACGTCGATCATAAGAAGGTCGGCGGACGTAGAGTTCAGTTCGCCCTGAAGGGCATACTTAGTGGACAGACGACCCACACCCCTCTCATAAAACTTATGGGCTTTAGCGGTTAGGAGTGCGTGAAGCTCCTTTTTAAGGGCCGCTATTTCTCCCACCTCGTTAGGAGCAGGGTGGTCTATTTCGGCCGGGGCTAGCGCCTCCTGCTCATCCAGCTCCTCAGCCAATCCCGGGTTCGGTTGGTTAACTTCTCCATTTGGAGAAGGAGTAAAATAAGGATCGATCCATCCGCTGGAGAAGGTGGGTAGGGGAGATAAAGGGCTTTCATTCCCAGCCGGATCCATCATCAAAATAGCTTCGGTGTTCCAATCAAGAAACGAAGCTACTTCTCTAAGCACGAAAATCGAAGTCTGATTTGAACGACCAGGTACAGCATCACATTTGACACCTAAGGAAGGTACAGCCCAACTATGAAGGACATCTGCAGATGTGACAAGAACACGTATTTTGTTTTTGGCTGGTACAACCACCCTATTGTCCACCTCTAATAAGCGCAATTGACCCAATTCTAGCTCATCTTCTGGAAGCATATAACTGTCAAAGGTGAGTGACTGCTCATCGGAGCTGTTATAGTCCGAATACTCATAAGTCCAGTACCATTGGTGCCCGATGGCTTTGATAGTCATGGATGGATCGACCACTACCTCATCCATGGAGTACAATAGAGCAAATGATGGTATAGCAATGAACATGGGGATGATACTAGGAAAGATGGTCCGAAGAATTTCGATAGTAGTTCCATGAACAATCCTTTGCGGGATCGGATTCGCTTGGTACTTGCGTACGTGGAAAAGCCATAAAGCACGAACCAACATCCATAAGACGAAAACCATAATGAGGATGAGGAAGAAAAAGAGGTCGTGATGTAAGTCCATAATTCCTTGCATCATAGGTGTTGCTGCGTCTTGAAAGCCTAATTGCCAGGGTTCCGCTGCATCACAAGAAGCGATTGTAAGGAAGAGCCTCTCTAGAAGAAGAATGGGAGTCATGGAAAAAACGTGAGTTGAGCAAGGCCTATTTTGAAAGCCTTTCCGCTCCCTATTCTTTTGAATCCCTATTCTTTTGAAGAAGCTATTCTTTTGAAGAAGCTAATAGCGCGCTAAAGCCAGTAGAGTGGCAACCTTAGGCAAGATAGCGTCAGTTGAGGCGTCATCTTTAAAGTTATGTGATAGCGAATAGAGAGACTTTCTTAGCACTTCTCTTCTTTTCTTTGCAAGTTGGGTTGGTCCAACCAAGAAAGGCATGGGAGTGGAAGTTTCGGCGTACGCAAGTACCCCAAAAAAGAAGAACTTGCGTACGAGGATTAAAGAAAAACTGCCTTTGCCTTTTTCTCTATGAGCCCCAAGCGTGAGAACTAGATCGAAGTTCGAATCAATAGAAAAGCGAATTGAGCTAGCTAAAGAGTGAAATAAGAGTTAAGAGACAAGACAAGCATGAAACTTGCGTACGAAAAGAGCTAACTTGAAAGAGTAGTTTAGCGGTGGAAAAGAGTTAGCGCTAGTTGCGTAGCTAGAGGTAGCCGTACGCAAGTTTCAAGTATTAAAGAGTAGCCACTGAAGTAGGAGGACTGACGCCACTAAGCTCTCTTTCCCATCCGCCAGTGGGTTCTTCTTTCCTCTACCTCGTCTTCTATTAACCCTTTTTAACTCCTTCTATATACATTGTTAAAAAATAGCTCTTCTTTCTTCCTTATTCTATGGAAAAGCGCATGGAAAGCCAAAGGTAGCCTGAGAACGGGCGAAGCTAATGGAGACTTGCGTACGGAGAAATGAACTCTTAAGCAATAAGAACCAGTAAGCCGGAAACCATGTCAAACCAAGACCGAGCCATACACTTAGGAAGCGATTCGAACTTATAGTGGGCTGTCTTCTATCTCTTTTCCTTATAGCAGCGCACCTTCCACTTGCTTACGCTCTATACTCTATAGAGGCCTAGGCTCTCTAGCTGTCTTCGGGTTCAGGTATCTCTTTTCCTTATTGCAGCGCACCTTCCACTTGCTTACGCTCTATACTCTATGGAGGCCTAGGCTCCTCGTACGCAAGTTGGCGAAAGAAAGCCCTAACCCTTCCTTTTATCCATCGTCCCTTTTCGTACGCAAGTTTAGTGGGTCTCGTGTCCGGTTTTTTGATTCTTTTACTCCTTAACTACCTTCTGCTTTTCCGTACGCAAGTTAGATCTTTAATCCCTTAAAAAATAGCTCTAAAGCCTTTAAACCTCTAAACTACTCTTTAATACTTGAAAGGCTACCGTACGCAAGTCCGGCTACTTGCTTAAAGGCCATTCGCTCTCTAAACTACTCTTCCGTCTACTTAAAGCCTCCAAACTACCTTTCACTCTAGCTCTGAGCTACTTGAAACCTCTGGCGCTTCCACCGTACGCAAGTCTGAGCTACTTGAAAGGGTTCTAGTTTTTGGCATGTAGTAGACGGAGTAGTTTGTAGTTTAGAGGTCTTTTCCATATACCGGCTTCCAAACTACAGTGTTGGAGATGGCGGGGTAGGCCTTATCTCGAATGCATACATTCCATATCACCGTACGCAAGTTTTTCCTCGCTTTTTCTATTTGTGAAAAAGGGAAAGAAAAGCGCTATAGATCACCGTACGCAAGTACCAACGCGTCCGCCCCTTCCGTTATCGTTCTGAGTGGGACGTAAAAAAAGAGCCTTTACTGCGGTCTCGTGCAAAAGGACGAAGGTCCAATTCTTTTTGGTTGGATCTACTTCTCTTCGGCTACCTTAACCCACCTTTTTTATAACTACCTATTGGCGTACGCAAGTCCTTCACTTTTTCATGCCTTTCTTCGTACGCAAGTTCTCTGTCGACTGGCTTTTTACTTGCACCTCCCTACGCTTGGAGACTTCTTATCCACCGTCGATTGGAGAATTGCCTTGCAACTTCCTTTCCTACTTGTTTTTGTAGTTTACTTGCGTACGCAGCAACTAGCCTTCGCTCTGTGGCCTTTGACTCCTTTTCTTTAATCCGTTTTAAATAGCTCTTTTCGTACGCAAGTTTGTACGCAAGTGAACCTATTCTATCGCTTCCTACCTCAGCCTCCAAACTACTTCTTAAAAAATGGCTTCACCGTAATGTCTATTTCAGAGCGCAATGGGATTGGGCGTAGTTTAGGATCCTTCTCTTTACTTTCTTTCAGGAAGCTAGAGGCGCAAGTCAGAAGCAGTGCGTTTTCTAAACTACGCTTTAGAACGCAAGTTTATTTATTTTTTTTATTTTTCTGTTGACTCCAAAACTACGACAAAGCGACATGCTTTTTTCCATCCAAGTGTCCTAAAACTACGCTTTTTACTTTAGAGCCAGTTTTGCGTACGCAAGTTCGAAGCGTTGGAGTGGGGTTTTCAAAAAAGAAGCGTAGTCAATCACCAGTCCATTTGGGCGTACGCAAGTTTTGAAATTGAGACTATCTTTAAGTGGTGTAGAGCATAGTTGCCTCTTGCTTCTGTTAGGAGTGGGTAGAGCAGCATGATTCAAAGCGTCACAGAACACTTCGATCTGCGTACGCAAGTCCTCGAATACACTATCCATAAGCCAAGGATCCTAGGCAGGCGGTATGGTGTCCTATACGTTCCCCCAGCAAGGAAACTCTTACCCAGCCAACCGTAGTTTAGGATCCTTCCATCTTTCAACTATGCAAGGCCCACTATTCTATAGCTTTTTGATCGGCGTACGCAAGTCGCTAGCTCTGTTCACCTCTGGTTCTAACTCAATACCTATTCTAGCGCTAAACTACCCTCCAAACTACAACTACAAAAAACAGCTCTTTTCCGTAATGTATATTTCATCCGGCTAATTTAATAACCCCACACTATGGCGCTAGCCTTTAGGCTTTAGTAGTTTGGAAAACACCTCCGCGGTTTGGCAGTGTTTAGCACTATCATTTTCTCCGTACGCAAGTTCCTAACTGCTGGTGTCCTCTAAGCTATTGCTGCAGCGGCGCGACGTCTTATCTACCATCTACCGTCCCTAACTTGCTCAAGATGCGCTTAGAAGTGTCGCAGAGCTAGAGCAAGGAAAGACCGACTTTCTATAAGTCAGAGACGAAGAAGTCGGGTAGCCGTAATGTATATTTGTAGTTTAGGCAACTCCTAAACTACAACTACTGCTTCATGTTCATAGCGTTAGTGCGCAAGTCAGTAGCAAGAAAAGAACTACTACAGGGCTAGGACATAGCGCATTCACTCAACTTCTACAAGCATCAGGCAGGGGCAGTGCTTGCGGTACGTTCTAAGTCTAAATTTTTTGCTACCACGAGTTTTTTTAGCGAACAACCAGGCCGAAACAAAAACAAAGACAAACAACTAAGAACCCGTAAGGTCAGGCAACTAAGAACCCGACAACTAAGAACCCATAAGGTCAGGCTCTCATAGGCGAACCCGTCAGGTCAGGCAACTAAGAACCCATCAGGCCAGGCTCTCATAGGCGAACCCTATAGGTCAGGCTCTCATGGGCAGTCTCCCCTTTTTAAACCCGGTTTCTAGTTTCGTTTCTAGTTCGAGAATGGCTGAACATCGCAAAGAAACCTCTCCCTCTTTTCCTTTCTTGTGCCCAACTTGAGACAAAATGACGGATGTTGATATCGCAAACTCTTTCGTCAACTACACTCTGTCGTCGTGTCCGGCAGAATCTTGCACTTTAGACTTAGAAAAGCAAACAGCCTAGCGCCTAGCCTAGTGGATCTCTTTTTTAACTCGTGATGTCCTAAACTACTGGTTCTAGGCTCCTTAACTACCAGCCGTTCTCTCTCCGTACGCAAGTAGTAGTGGTAGTGGTAGCTCATCAGTCATTCTCTCATAGTAGCCCGTAGTTAGGGGCTTTAAAAGAAGTGTCTTAGTGATCCCTAAGTCTTTTGTGTCCCTTAAACTACTTGTATGCGTGTTTTTTTACAAGAAAGGAAAAGGAAAAAGTTGATTCAACCTATACTTGCGTACGGCGAAAGTAACTAACCGATTATCCTAAACTACGGTCCCTCGTTTTAAAGTCGTCTCAAAAATATACATTACGCGCTTTTGAGACCCAGGAGTCAGACCATACTTGCGTACGGCGAAAGTCACTAATGTTGATTTCACTAGTGTAGGCAACCTAAGAATGGCAAAAGTTTAGTCGACCTATACTTGCGTACGGCAAAGTAACTAACCCAATTTCAAATCCAAGTGGTAATGTCTCCAGACTTGCGTACGTCAACCTCAGAATGGCGATTGTAGTTTAGAAAGTAGTTTCAACGCACGCAAGTTGCGTACGGTCACCATAGTTTTTTTTAAGTCACTATTTTTCGTACGCAAGTTTCTCATTTTCCGCAGTCCTTGGCTTTACAGTTGGTCTCATTTTCTTTGGTAGGATTGCTATCGCTCTTTTACACCGTACGCAAGTTTTACTCTTTTAAAAAACACACTCCGTAGTTGTAGTTTAGGATCCTAAACTACGAGCGTCACGAGCTATGGTGAGTCAGAAGCCAAGTGACTTGCGTACGGTGAGGCTTATGCAGACCTAAAGTTTCTTAGCTTTTCTTCGCTCACTTCAACTCCACCCCCATCTACCTTTATGCTCTCGACGCCTTTTTCGAGCAGAGACAACTAAACTCCACTTCAAACGCCTTCCCCTATCCTATGGGCCTTGCATGTTGTAGTAGGGTTGGCTTCTCTGCATCTCTTCAATCCTCAAAAGCGGTGATCTTCCTTCAATCTAGGGTTGGCTGAACCACACCGCCAATTTTTTAACCTTTCTCTCTCTACCTTCTCGCCAAAGCTTTTCAAGTGAGCTTTTTTATTTTTTTATCCTCGTCGTACGCAAGTTCTATTAAAAAAGGCGACTTCATAGCTTATAGGCACAGGCACACCCCCAGGAATCCGGTTGACCTCCCTTCGCCTTTTCTAACTCCACCTTTTTTATAACTACCTTCGGCGTACGCAAGTTCCTAAAGCTTTCAATCTTTTCCAATGCTTGTGCTCCCTTAGCTTGGATTTGTCCTATAGGACAAACATGTCCTATTTTTCAATCTTTTGCGGCCACTCTCTATAGACATTCTCACACTACTTCGTCGCCGCTTTTGAGTCCTATAACCACAAAAAAACAACTAGGCGCTTATGTATATCCCTCGCCCTTTTTACATAGGAACCTGCTGTCTAAAACTACGCTACAAAAAGACTATGATATCTAGACAAAGCGACAACCCCGCCAATGCTTTCTCGTTACGCGTTCTTGAAGAGTCTTTGTCAACGTTGACTATAGATATAGATAGGCGACGACACGAAGTGACTAACACGGAAAAGAAGTCGCTAACTGACTACCAAGGATCTTTTTTTTTGAACTTGCGTGCGAGGATCCTAAAAAAAGGGTGCGGTCGCCATTCTCCTTTTTTGAAGAAGAGCCAACCCCTTGCTCAAGCGGCCTCAAGGACAGTAGTTTAGAGGCTTTTCCCGTGCTTTTCCGAATAGAGACAAGCGCCCCAACCTTTTCTTTCGCGCCTCTTTTTTGAGCAATAGATTCAGCGCAAAAGTGTTTCAAAAAAGCCGTCTTCGTACGCAAGTGTTAGGAAAATTGGCACTAACCTCTTTTCCTAAGACATTAGGAGTTATGGCTTTTTTTCGAGCGAAAAAGCTGAGTCCACCCATAGAAAACTAAAGACCCACTCGCCTATTTTTCCCTCCAGTTGTTAGAAGCCTTAGAAAGTCGTCACCTTTCTCAACAGCAAAAGTTGCGTCTAAAAGAACTGCTTAAGAAATACTTGCGTACGGCGAAAACCCACTCATTTTCCTTAGCTTCTCGAACACACTCCAGTTGTTAGAAGCCTTAGAAAGTAGTATTTCACAAAAAGAAGCGCAAGGATCCTATGCAGAAAAGAGAACCTGCAACACACCCCTCCCTAGGTTAAAAAAGAGTAGTTTAGAACTTGCGTACGCCGTAGTTTAGGATCCTTTTCTTTCTACCCTATTTACTCAAGTAATAAATGCTCATTCACCGTACGCAAGTTTTAAACCACAAAACACCCTGTGAGAAAGAGTAGCGCCTAGGTTCGGCGTTGGCTAGTATGTACCACATAGGTCTGCCAACTCAAGACTCTCTATGACGTAGTGGGGGAATGTCTATCTTGCCTCTTAAAAAGTCAACGTGTGTTTTGTTTGATTAGCAGGTGTCCCTCTCGCTTGTATACATAAGCACTAGAACGAGAACAGGGATCCGAAGGACAGGACCGAGGAGGGCGTGGTGGGCTAGGCCGTCGAGCATAGTAATGACTTCTCTAGGGATTGTGCGGATTGTTCTTCATCGGTCAATTGTGCGAATTGTGCTTCATCGGTCAAAGGAGAATAGCGAAAGGGGTCCCTAAAAAAACTATGAGAGAACGAGAGAACAAAAAAAACCGGGGCCAATGCATACAAGAGAAGATATGCGTTCAGGCTTTTGATGGGGTTTAGCTACGCTATAGGATTGGGACAAAGATCATAGTAGCGTAGCGAGTAGGCGCTCGGTTTGACCGATTACGCTATAGGATTGAGGCAAAGATCATACATAGTAGCATAGCAAGTAGCGAGACGAGCGCGTAGTTTAGGATCCTAAACTACGCAGTAGTTAGAGACGACGCATTCCTCCAAACTACTCAAGCAAGAGACGAGCGCGTAGTTTAGGATCCTAGCAGTAGTTAGAAACGACTCATTCCTCCAAACTACTCACTAGAAGGTCTCTATACAGGGGGAGAAGAAGCACTCATAGTGATGGTGGGAAGGTCTCTATCCAAAGACGACTCGTAGTTTAGGATCCTAACAAGGGCTATCATAGGAAAGAAGGGCTATCAGTAGTTAGGACTAGAGAGATAAATTCTTTTCGATCCATCGGTAACTGATGAAAATATGAGGCTTCTGGCGTTGTTGGCGGAGGCGAGGCTAGGTAGGATCCTAAACTACAAAGACAAGATAAGGTAGGATCCTTGAGTTAAGGCGTGAGCACCTCATTCCTATCTTTCAACATAAAAAAACAAGGATCCTAAAACTACGCGTAGCATCCTTCAACATAAAAAAACAAGGATCCTAAAACTACGCATAGCATCTTTCAACATAAAAAAACAAGGATCCTAAACTACGCATCTTTCAACACCACTACTACTCGCTATCAAGAAGCTACCGATAAGAGACCGTGGGTTATTTTCAGCGCTAGTTGTCCGTAGTGCTCCTTTTAAAGTAGTATAGGTATGTATAGGCGAGAGAAAAAGGAGACTCCAGCTCCACTTGCGTACAAGGAAAAGAGAGGTCCAAAAGCTCAGCTATTACTTACTTATAAGGAAGGAGTGGTTTTTTTATAGCCGTGATCTACAAACTTATAAGGAAGGAGTGGTTTTTTTATAGCCGTGATCTACAAGAAGGGATAGGTGGGTTATAGTGCCTAGTTAGCTAGTTAGCTCTTAAGTAGTTAGGGAACATCTAGTGACATAGATCCAAGAGTGGAACGAGGCTTTGTGGTGGTCCTGTAGACGACGTTGGCTCTGATGCCTCAGAAGGTGCAACTGACAGGTCTAGGTGAGCTAGAGAAGGGATTGGGCTGGGCTTGCGCAAGCTTTAAAAGGATTTGTCTATAGAAAAGAGCTAAAGCGAACTACTGATGCAAAGTCTGACTCGGGCTCACTCGCTTCTTCATCTCGTCTTGACACAGGAAGGGCTCTTGCTTTTCCTTTATCCAGGAAGGGCTCTTGCTTTTCCTTTATCCTGGTCTTCTTCATCTCGTCTTGACACAGGAAGCATAGTCTACAGGCTATTCCATCGTATTCAGCCTGGCTTTAGTAATAGCCTATAGCCGCTTCACCCTTGCCTGGTGTCTCCAACTTTTGGTCTTCTTTCTTGGTATATGCTATGACTCGCGAGTTGATCCTCTCTGACGCATAGCTTTTTTGACTTGACTTATAGATGCATTCTATCCGACCCAGTCAGACGGCTCCTATTTTCTCTATCCATCGATTCAAAAAAAACCCTACCTACCTGCTTGCTCATCGAAGAATCCGGACTCGAACTTCTCTACCTACCTACTTGCTCATCGAAGAATCTGGACTCGAACTTCTCTACCTACCTACTGGTGTGTTTTAGGCCTACACTCAGGTTATTCTTTTATAGAGGTCCTACAAACCCACTTGCAGCTGCTTTCAGCCTTTATACTGACAATAAATAAAAGTTATGGAAAAGGCGTGCTTTCTACGGCTCCTCTTTCCATGGATGTCCTTCAAACTACCCGTAGTTTTAGGATCCTTCCGTTCTAGAGTAGCGAGTAGCTGCAGCTCGAGTCTTGCTGTGTGTTGCATCGTCTTTTCTGGGGCCTCTTTACACGGATGTCCTTCAAACTACCCGTAGTTTTAGGATCCTTCCGTCTCTTCTAGTCCTGGCATCGTCTTTTCTAGGGATGGGGAATCTCCTTCTTAGCTCATTTAGGCCCATTGCCATCATCTCCAACATCAGTCTCATCTGACCCTAGGTAGCATAGCAAGAATGCACGAACCAGCTAGGCTAGCTTGGACCAGCGTATAGGTCTGTCTTACTGCGCTTCCTTCTATGATCCCTACTTCCTAGCGACTCTCACTATGGAACTAGCTACTCGCAAAAAGCTATACCTCTTCCAGTACCAACTACCGACTCACCATAGACCAGAGGATCCGAACTATAACCGATCTGCATTAGCGCCTATAGAAGAAAGAAGAAGTCTCTTCCGTTCTTCCTACTCCTGAACCTGTAAACGACTCTTCTACAGCAAACATCAGACCCCCTGTCCTAAACCACGCTCTGAAAAACCGATGTACCCGAAGATGCAAAGGAAGACTCGTTTTTCCTATCGTCTCTTTTTAACCCCGTTTTTTAACCAGACCACTAATAAATATCAAGAAAACCACCGGCGATTAGCTAGTTTGAAATAAGAAAGCAAAGACTGGGCTTTCTAAACTACGCTGGATTTTATCCTTGCAAATCACAAGAGAAACATTGCCACTACCCCCAGGATTTCTGTGCCCGTCAAGAAAACTCTATATAAGGCCAACAAACTCGATCACACCAAAGAAAAGGAAATGCGTCTACCTTTCTATTTTCTTTGGTGCCGATGCTTTGAATGCTTCCTTTTTAAACAGCAAAGGTAAGGATTTCCGGGCTAAAAGAAAGCTAATGAAAAGGACGTAGGGCTAACCTTTAAGGTAGGAAAGGGCGAGGGTGATAGCCAGGCAAGGACACTCTCAAGCCGAAGTAACCAGTTGAAAAGCCGAAGTAACCAGTTGAAACACTGAAGTCACCAGTGGAATAGAAAGAGCAATAAAGAGTAGATTAGAAGTCACCGGTGGAAAAACCGAAGTCGCCAGTTCTCTTTGAAACTCTATCCACTACACAAACTCCTACAGTCAAGTCTGAATGGAAGGAGCCGAACTTGCGTACGGGGATCATCTCTTTTCCAGCTAGGATCCTCCGGATACAACCTCAAAAAACCTTGGCTTGGCTTCTAATTTGTTCCACCGTCTCCTACTTCAGTGGCTACTTTCACTCCTAAACTACTTCTTAAAAAATGGCTCTACTAGTTACTGCTAAACTACAAAAACAAGCTACCTAAAACTACAAACTACGCGCTGGTTCTTTCTTTGTTTTTTAAGCAGGCCACTTTCAACCTCCCAACCACTACCTCTTTTCTTTCATCGCTTTTGACTGAGGGCTTTGTTGACCTACTTTGTTTTTTAAGCAGGCAACTTTCTCTATCAACCACTACTGCGTCCTAAACTACGGGCGTTTTGTTGACCTAGTAAAGGATCCTCGCTTTATTGGTGGGCGAATGAACCACGTCTTGGATTGACTTACCTAAGCTTTTTCAATGCGAAACTTACCTACGCCCTTTTTCAATGCGAAGTTGAGTTGATGTTGATGTTGATGTTGATGTTGACTCCGGTTCAATAACTCCCCTCTTGCGTCGCTATGTTGACTCCGGTTCACTAACTCCCCTTTTGCGTCGCTATGTTGATGGTAGCGGTCTTTTTAAAGCAGTAATGGTAGCGGTCTTTTTAAAGCGGTAATGGTAATGGTAGCGGTCTCAGGTGGTAATGGTAATGTTGACCAAACCATAGCTATCGTTATTAGCTCTTGTCTATAGCTATAGAAAGTGGCCTCGGTAGGAAAAGGCTAGGAAACCCATGGTTGCATAGTGGTTGGTAATGTCTATAGGCGCTGCTCTGATTGATTAGAGGTACCACAGGCGCTGTTCTGATTGATTAGAGGTACCACTTGCGATGGTAGGTCGGGTTAGGCCGATGCGATAGCGCCGCTCTTTAAAAGTAGGTGAGGATCCTTCCAGAAAGAAAGCAAACCCCAGCAAGTGTAGTTTAGAAGGATCCTCTTTTTCTTTTTTCGCGTTAGCGCGGTGCTGGGCTTTAAAAGGAGAATGTCTATCAGTCTCGACCTAACCGTAACCTTAACCTATGAATAAGACCTGTTTTTATTTTTCGGTACCAACCCCGTAACCTATGAATAAGACCTGTTTTTCTTTTTCGGTCCCAAAACACACCCCGTCTTTTTTGATTCTGCTTAGTTTCGTCTATAGTGCTACTAGAAACCTGGACCGCACACCTAGGATCCTTCCTATAGAGAGCCGTCGCCAAGGATCCTTGACTCTTTCTTGCATTGAGTGGCTCTTTTAAGGGACCCTTTCGTTGGAGTGAAAGAAGAAGAGGATGCTCGCTTTGGCTCCTTTTAAAAACTAGCGAAATCAGTTGTGGCCAAGTCTCGGTCGAAAAGTGTAGCTTAGGAGCACATAGCCGGATCAAAAAGGGGGAGCGTCTGCCTATAGATTTTCGATGAGCTGTTTAAAAGGTAGTTTGGAACTTGCGTACGCCAAATGAAAGAAAATCAAAAACGCAGAGCTATTTTTAAAGGGATCCTGAAAGCGTGACTTGCGTACGTTAAAAGAAGGAGTTAATAAAGAGTTTCGTAGTTTCGTAGTTTAGAAGCGCACAGTTTTGTTTCGAACCTTGAGCTAAAAAAAAAAGGCTGCTTTTTAAAGCGTTTAGCTTTAGCAACATAGCTCCACCAGCATAGCAAGAAAAAAGGGTGAGTCAGGAGTGGGTAAGAGTTTGCTTTGCCAAGTCTGTCTTTATGGCTAGGACGAAAGCAAAGCGATTCTTTCGTCCTAGTGTGGTACGGGCATTACCGGCGTGTTAAGACTGAACCTAAGCGTAAGATTTCCTAGTGGTTGGTAATGTAGATATGGCTAAGGAGGCAACTCAACTAAAAGTAGTTTAGAAACCTTTGCTTTCTAAACTACGCTGGATCCTTCTTGCTTTCTAAACTACGCTTGATCTTTCTAAACTACGCTGGATCCTTCTTGCTTTCTAAACTACGCTTGATCTTTCTCGCTTTCTTGCTGGCTTGGCTGCTAAGGTAACGCGTGAGTAGGGATGGCTAGGGTCCTCACTATGACTCACAACCTCATCTTGTGCTGTGCTGCATAAAAAATATACATTACGCTCAAAAATATACATTACGTTGAATCAATCCATACTTGCGTACGGGAAAACCCACTCAACTCTTTTCAAAAAAACCAGACTTGCATACGCCGACATAAAAAATATACATTACGCTCAAAAATATACATTACGTTGATTCGACCCTATGAAAGAAAAGAAAAAGTAACTATTTTTTTAGTTTTCGCAGCTAGCCATCTCAAAAAAAGCGAAATAGAACGGGCGCTCCTTTCACTGGGAAACTGAGAACTATGATCAAGGCCACATGGCTTTTTACTCTTTTTAACGTACGCAAGTCCGGTGTCCACTAGCGTAGCAAGTTCCCTCTGCCTCTTTTCTATCTATGCTACTCCTTGATCATAGCTAGACTGAGACCGAGAATCCCCCCAAAAAAAAGCTATGCATCTTGTCTACCTACTACTACTTCACGCTACGCGACTCCTTGATCATAGCTAGACTGAGACTAAGAATCCCGAGCGCATGCATCTTGTCTACCTACTACTACTGGTCCCAGACGTCCTCTCCCTCATGCCGAACCCCCCTCTCCCTCATGCCGAACCCCATAGACTCCTATAGGTATAGGATGGAAGCGCTGATCAGATCCTTATCCTTGCGCATTAAAGAAAAGAAGTCGCCCTAAACTACCGGTCTACGCCTTCCCTCTCTTTGAGTTCAGTCTCGCTATCCCTATAGCTGAGTCAACTGGTCTACCCAAAAAAGATCGCTTCGCCGCTAAACTACCCAAAGCCTTCTGGCTCTCTGATAAGATCTCCGGTCTTTGCCTCATCGCACCAGATCTTGGCTTTTTATGGCTGCCTCTGACGTAGTAGTGTCCCACAGCTCTTTTTTTTTGCTTTTGATGGCTGCCGGCTTTTCTCGTAGTTTAGGAGTCCGACTGCTCCTCTCCCCTAAGCATCGCGTAGTTGTAGTTTAGGAGCGCCTCAGACTGGTTCTTCTTTAACCCGTAATGTATATTTTTAAACGTACGCAAGTCCGTGCTTTATGGAAAACACCTATGGCTTCCTGGCTACGTCGACGCCCACGGCATCCCTATCCCCCTTCCCTTGACTACGACAAGAAAACGGAACTACTACGACAAGAAAAAGAGCCAGTAGAAGGTATTCAAAAAGAGTCAGAAGGTAGTTTGTAGTTTGGAGGATCCTTGCAGTGATTTCATAGTGGTGCCTAAACTACTAGCGGTAGTTGTAGTTTAGGAGCTGTTTTAGGCCTTTACCGTACGTAGTCGAGGGGTGTGTTGTTGGAGTGGAGCCCCTCATCCGACGCATAATCTCCTATGCCCACGTATTAGCGGAAGAGTAGTTTAGAAGACTGACTCTTTTAAAAGCTCTTCGGCAGCTCACATACGATATGCTTTGCAGCTCCCATACGATATGCTTTCTGGTCCAACTCGGTGGCCAGGGAATTAATGCCTCGTAATAGACTAGAAGATGCTAGCGGCGGCACGCTACTGATGAGTAGCAAGCTAGAAGAGGGCTAGGTAGTACTGGAGAAAAGAAGTTGCGCTGCGCCTTTTTCTTAAGTGTAGCGTCTTTCAACAAAAAGTACGCAAGTATTCGGTTTTTCCCAAGGTCACCTAGTAGCGCCCAGTAGCCTAGCTGAACCCAGACACTATCCTTTCTGAACCCAGACACTATCCTTTGATTATTTAACGTACGCAAGTCCGTTAAAAAATCACTCAAGGATCCTACCTAGGTGGTGCTAACAAAAAGCTACCTCAAACTACAAACTACTAGAAGTGGGTAGTTTGGGACACTTGCGTACGTGGAAAAGAAGCTACTTTAAGCTACTTGAAACTTACGTACGGCTACCTTTCCTCAAAACGTGGCGCCTACTAGGTCTAACGACGCTAGGCCTAACCTGCACGATTGGCAAGGGCCCTTTTCATCCTACATCCTCTTTGCTCTAGTAGGCCGCCCGTGGCCTACTAGAGCTACGGTTCCCCTAAAGACGAAGAAATGCTCCAGGGCTCTAAGGCTCTTGATTGCAAAGACTCGCTTCTTTGGATCTTATTGACACCGAAAAGTCTTTCCCGGCGCTCTCCAAACTATGAAACTACTGCTCCGAAGCTATTCTTTGCTCTTTTCCTTTTTAGTAGTTTAGGGGCCTGTCCTTTTTCTCCAGACATCTAGCCCCCTAAACTACTAAAACGACTCCTAAACTACAACTACCTTGAATAGTAGGTCTAGTAGCGACAGCGTAGGAGCTCTCACTCCACCGAGTTTCCATTTCTCGCTCTCTAGGTAAAGATTCATAGTTTTAAACAGTTAGTTTATACTTAGTCGACCTAGCCATTGTTCTTTGGGTTTTGCGACTCGTAGTTTAGGACCCGCTTGCTCACTTTCCTCCTTTGGTTCAAGACGTTGATGCCCCAACACACCGCTTTCGCTATGAATGGATTCGGTGCTCTAAACTACGCTGTCTGTCTCTCGCCTTTGGTTGACGTAGCACGCCTTCTAAACTACCTCTTTAGGGCTGAAGCTAATGAAAACGACTGACTATTCTAGAGCCAAAGTAGGACGCAAGATTGAAAAAGCGTTGCAAGATCTCCATTCTTCTTAGGAACCAGGAAAGACGCGGTTCACCCGGTTTCATCGCTAAGGATGGCAAGAAGGTGACTCATGGTCAACTCTCGGAGCGTGGCGAAGTAAACAAAGGACTCTAGTAGAAAATGGACGTTAACCACCTCTAGGTCTTTCGTCTCCGTAACCTTCAAGGTTGGCCCCGTCGTCTTCAGGGCTAGCTTGATTGGGTCCGCGTATACTACCTGCTTCAAAAGGGTCTCCTATCATCCGTCGTATTGCGCCGTCAAAGAACTTCTACTACAGCCAACGGTAGCACAAGGATCCTTCACTTATCTTTAGCGCCTCAATTCCGTGGCGAGAGCGCCCGTAGTTAAGGCAGCTTCCTACAGTGCTTTCTCTAACGCACAGGCCCTATGTCTATGCGCAAGTAGTTAGACGACAGCTTTTTACTTCCTTTTTTTTCCGGTGTTTTTTTACACACAGCCGAGGGCTATACTATAGGATAGGTAATAGGTATAGGGTGGCAGCAGCTTGAATCGCAAGATAGGAGATTCAAGAAGCGTTTTAAGTAGCTCCGTTCCTAAACTACGAAGCGGCGTCCTACTAGGGCGGGCAGGGCAGCCCCTCTTTTTTAAGGCGCCTAAGCAGCTATACGGGGCCCGCTCGAAGTAGCCAGAAGCCTGACTACTGATCCATGGTGCCATCGTGCAACGTAGTAAATAAAGGTTGCGCACCTTGGTAGTTAGAGGCAACGACTGATTTTCAGTCGTTCGTACTATCCTTTCTTTCCGGGTAAAAAAAAATAATTCCAATCTTGCCAGTCGAACTTATGAGTTTTAGTGACTTTCCGCCTATGGTTGAATCAAGTTTGGCGAAGTTTCGCGATCGCTACGTGCGGAAAAGAGTTGAGTGACTTTCCGCCTATGGTTGAATCAAGTTTGGCGAAGTTTCGCGATCGCTACGTGCGGAAAAGAGTTGAGTGACTTTCCGCCTATGGTTGAATCAACGTACGCAAGTTTTGCGAAGTCGTGACAAGGCCTTTTTGGTCATATACCTTGTCACGAGCTGGAGTCGAACCTGCACCTCTGGGACTATGAATACAATCCCAGCGAACTACCATTTATTCTAATCGTGACTTTGTTACCCGGTTCACCTTTCAGCTACATCCGGAGGCGCTCGGTCCTTCTATCTACGCCATTATTACTAATACTCCTTTAGGAAAAGAGCTATCTATTATTTAAAATAAAGAAGAATAAAAAAAGCAAAGCTAAATAAAGTAGGCGATTTTCCTCCTTTAGGCAAAAAAGGGGGGTCTGTGGAGTTCACCCTTACAGCTCAGCTTGGCGCATCTATCCATGGCTAAACCACTTATCCACCGATATTGGATCCGCTATAGACCTATGCTAGCCTGTCGCTCTCCTTTTGACTACCCGCCCACACGGAGAGGCTCTTCTTTCGCTTTGGCTCTTCCCTGCTATGTCTATAGAGAGATCCGCAACGGTAAAAAAGACAAGGGGTGCCTCTAAACTACTTAAAGCTCTTCTTTGATGATAGAGCCAGTAGTGGTAATGGAAGGACGGGCATGCAAGACTTGCCTCAACTTTCCACCCGAAGGCCTGTAGAAGTAGAAGGACTTATGCCAGTCTCTAGTTCTTCCCCTTTTCTTCTGTGACGGAAGGAGTACGCTTGCTTTATGGTGGGTGAGAGATGCTCGTATACCTTGGGCGTGGTGAGCTAAGCGAGGGACAGCGCCACTACTATGCAAGATTACCACTACCTTCTCTACCGGAGGTGCGGTGGGTCCGTGAAAATAGCATGAGGGAGGGGACACCTAAGAAAGAGAAAGGGGGTCTAGGCTTTTTGGGCGGTCCTATCTCCCTCCATTCTTTTCCTCGGGGCGTTGCGTAGTCGGTGGTCTTGCACTCATCTCCCTTCATTGGGCGTCGGGCGGCATAGAGTCTGAGGTCGGGTCTTGCACTCATCTTCCTTCCTTGCTTTCTCATCTTATTCCTTGCTTTGACGAAAAAGGGCCCAGAAGAAAAGCAGTTGGTCCCCCTCAATGCTATGCTCTCGTCTTGCCCCGGTCTAGGAATCCCCTAAATAGCGCCCATGAGTGCACACTGGATCTGACCTCTGAAATGCGCCGTCCCTGTGGGAAGCTTTGTCTTTCTTATAGTACGCACGAGGAATGAGATGCGCTCCTTTCCTTCCCTTCTTTTTTCTCTAGTCGTCAAAGCAAGGATCAATAAGGATCCTAGCAAGAAGGAGACCCCGTATGAAGCCCTAGTCAAGAGTAGGATGTGATGGGTAATGAGAATAGAAGTCCTTGGGGTGGATAGGGCGCCTACCTTCTTTGAGACTCAGAAAGACGGGAGAAAGCAATAGGCTGGTGTCCAGTAGTTCTTCCGTGAAAGGCCTTTTTGATTGACTCGGAAAGCGTCGGTTTTTCACACCGCGTCCTCTAAACTACAAACTACTCTCTAGTGCCAGGAACGCTTTCCAAAGCGGTGATATAAAGAAAAGCGCGCGTCATTCTTTTTGCTTCATCCTAAGAGACCTGGGAACCTCCCCCACCTTCCCCTTTTTTTTGGGGGCCCTAAAAACAAAACACAGCAGACCGCAAAAGGCTTTAGGCAGAAGACATGGCAACCCCTCTTTGTTCCACCTTTGGGCTTTAGGCAGAAGACATAGCAACCCTTCTCAACCGCAAAAGGCTTTAGATAGTTATGACTGCATGAATAGTTATGACTGCCCAAGGTCCCACCTTTCCCCGTACGCAAGTGGTCCTACAGCAAGTATTAGCGCGAGCAGCAAAGCAAGATTTCGCGCCTAAGCAAATAGCTAAAGCTAAACTAGTTGCCTACGGACTTGCGTACGCCAAGGGAAGTGGAAGCATCTATGGGCCTTAGGCTGGAGTCTCGCACCCCACCCCCTTGATTATAGAAAGACTAGCAGGTAGTAGTTTGGAACTTGCGTACGCCGAAGGTGTTTTCCAAAGGCTTTAGCTTTAAATAGAAACGTGAGTCAGACGAAACTGAAAGCTCTTGTTAGGTAGTTTAGGATCCTACCTGACCCATTTTTTTAGAAAGAAAAGGTTTCGCCTATAGGTCTATAGCGTTAGGAGTTTGAGCTTCTAAAAAGAGCTAGAAGCGGGAAACCTAGCGTAGTTTAGAAAGCAAAGGGCTTTAGTAGTTTAGGACTTGCGTACGTTAAAAAGGGCTAATGAAGCCTATAGGTCTATAGCGCTATGAGTTTGCGTGAAACCCCCTGGTCAGTCCTATGCTCCGCTTTCTGGTGATCCTTTTTAAAGAGCTTGGATATGCGCTTCAATCAGAGCCGCTCCTTTTCCTTAGTACGCACTTTCTCTTCTCTATATTGCCTATGATCTTGATACCCTTTCTGGCTTCGTCACTTAGGCTAGGCTAGGTTCTATTCGTCTATTCTCTATTACGTCAGTCACGCTAGCCACTCTTTCCGTACGCAAGTTCCTAAGGTTCTCTTCTTTCTCCAAACGCTCGAGCAGCATTGCCTAAGGTTTTCTTCTTTCTACTACGAACAGCATTGCTTCTTTCTCCAATGTTAGGAACAGCATTGCCTGGTCTGGTTAGTGCAGTGTTGTTAGCGGTTCTTATTTTTAACAGATACATTCAGCGCTACAGAGAGTCGTGGTAGGCTTTCCATGGATGGTCCATATTACAAGCGGGTTCTTCGTACGCAAGTCTGCACGGTTTCGCCGTAATGTCTATTCTACAAGCATAGTCATCTTCTGGGGCTTCTCCAACGTATGGTTTATGCTCGACGTACGCAAGTCCCAGGTCTACCCCACCAACCAGTGCTCATTCTCGGCTTGGCTCAGATCATTCCAACTCAAGTAGGGGCCAGGCAACGTAGGTTCAGAATAGATAGAGACGGTAGTGGCTTTGGAAGCTCAGATCATGCCAACTCAAGTAGGAGCCAGGCAACGGATAGATACGGTAGTGGCTTTGGAAGCGTAGATCTAGTTGTGCTGGGGTTTGGTTCACCGCACACTTGGTTCACCGCGCACCTAGGCTGCTCTACTCATACCCTTTCCATTTCGGTTCGTCTGTGCACCTCGGCATATGGTAGTAGCAGCCGCATCCACCCATACTGGAATAGCTCAGTGCGTCTCCAAACTACAACTACTTATCTCTTCCTTCGGCGGCTCATGTCAGCATTCTAAAAAAACTCTGCTCTTTTCAAAAATCAGGATCTAAGATCGACAGAACCTTACCACTGCGACTGTCACGGGATGAATGGCTAGGTAGGCGTCTGTCACGGGATGAATGGCTAAAAGAAAGGGATGAATGGCTAGGTAGGCGTCATGGGCCTCTATTTCGGGTCAAATAGAATAGGACAAGAAAGTGCGCATCTGGTCAAATAGAAGAATAGACAAGAAAGTGCGCATCTCGACTCACCCTTTTAAAGTGGCTTCCCGATCTCCGATCCTAGATCCCATCTTGACTCTTTCATTCTTGCTTCGCTGCTTGCCTCTACCGATCATCATATGTCGCCTTAAAAGAAGAGGTTCATTCAATGCCTTCTCTTTTCGCGCTATCTTAATCGCACTCGTTTGACTCATGCTTTGATTTTATTAATAGCTCTTTTCCTTTTTCCGTACGCAAGTTGGTTCCACCTTAGCTTATCTTGGGCTTTGACTCTTTTTTCACTGTACGCAAGTTTAGCTTCTGCTTTTCCGTAATGTATATTTCAGTCTTTATTCTTTTAGCGTACGCAAGTTTCTTTTAGAAAAATCTGCTTATCTTGCGTCTTTTCTCGTTGTTGCTGCTAAGCGGTTTAGGGAGGGCATGGGATTCGAACCAAAGCTATCTTTTTTTTTTATAGAAGACGAGGATCCTTTCGATACCTCAAGATATGTTGCTAAACTACTCTTTCATAGAAAAAAAATAGGAGAATGGCGACCGCACCCGCAGCTAGTAGGTCTTAGTCAGTTAGCTGCGAAAAAGCTTCCTAAGTCAAAAAGCTACGCCCTTTTTGCAGCTCAGCTAGTAGTTCTTATTCTTAGTCAGTTAGCTGCGAAAAAGCTTCCAAACTACAAGCTACAAAACCACGCTTTGAGTAAAAAGACGCAAGATAAGGAGAACCACATCACTATTGCATATTGACTTTGCACCAATTCGCCCTACATAGGTTAGGTCACAGGGGCACCTTCTTTCGCTTTTAAAAGTACAGGCTTCTAGGCTTGAATCTTCTCTCCGGTAGCTTTAGCAATCTCATCTTTTTTTAGAGGATTGATTGCTTCTCGCTCTGAACCTGACCACAAGAGGGCCAAAACACACCGCGCGGAAATTCCCACGAACGCACTACCTACGTAGTTTAGAACGCACTACCTACGAACCCCGCCCTGTGCACGCGGCTAGTTATGTCTTTACCCAGCCCTTCCCTTCCCTTTTCCCTTCTCTTTACCACTACGCACCAAGGAAAAGACAGAACTCGTAGCGCGATTTAGCAACATCCTGAAAAAGATCACTCGCCGTAGTTTAGGATCCTCTAAACTACTCTTTTGTCTTTTCTTTTTTAACGTACGCAAGTCCGGTTCTAACTCCACAACACACCTCTAAACTACTCTTTAATACTTGAAACTTGCGTACGGCTACCTCTAATTGGTTCCACCGTCTTCTCTTTCAACGTACGCAAGTGAGACGTAACTCGAATAGCTCATAACCCCCGCTATATACCTCGGGGTGAAATCGTCCTGCTGGTCCAGAAAAAAAATTCTTGACGCGGAAAAAATAGGAGTTATGGTAGTTGTAGTTGTAGCTTTAGCAACTACAACTACAACTACAAGCGAGTTAGGAGAAGAAGGTGGGGTGAGTAAGGAGCCAATAGGGAGGATCCTTAAAGAATCTGTTAGAGTTGTACTTGCGTACGCCGTAATGTATATTTTAGGTAACTAGACACCGAAGGGCTTTAAGCATTAAAGAAAAGAGTAGTTTAGAGGTAGAAATGACCCAGCTCATTGCCCCTAAACATGCACAATCAACTGCAAATAGGATTGATAAGCATCTCACCTTCACTCGACCTACCTTTAGGCTCAATAAGACATGCGACAGTTTTTTTTCAGAATGGTACAGGGGAAAGAAAAGACGCCGGTTCAAGGAAAAGCTTTGGTTCGAATCCCTTTTTAAAACATACCTACTAGCAGCAACAACAAGAAAACAGTGTGCTTCTTCCTTTCCCCCACACCTCCGGCTTTTTACTCACGCAAACTCCGTTAAAAAATCACTCAATCTGCTTATCTTGCTCCTTTCTTTTACCAGGGGGGCGGGAAAGAAAACTGTCTTTCTTTCGCGCCCCTAAAAAAACGAGAGTCTATAACGCAGCAATAAATCAGGTAGCCGGATTTGTCCATAGAGGAAGATTAAAGAAAAGAGTCAGACGTACTAATGTATAGGCGCGGGTCTTGTCTATAGAAAGCTAAGTTGCTAAAGCTATCAAAAGAACAAGAAGACAAGCAAAACGCCAGTCTAACAAGTGTAGCTGGTTTGTCTATCTGCAAGGATCCTCCCCCGATTTCCATAGTGCGCCAGAATTGCTTGTTTTTTTTAGCCTACCCTTTTTTTTTAGCCTACCCTGTTTTGATGAGTTGTTAGGTATGAAGCTAGCTACGGCATCAAGTGGAGCCAAGTTTAGAAGGCTTTTCAATGCTTTGAAGAAAGTAGCTACGTAGTTTGGGACAGGTTTTGAAAACTATAGATCTGAAAGCCACGTAACTATAGATCTGAAAGCCACGTGTAGTAATGTCTATTTTTGGCTGCAACTGGGTGAAAGAGTAAGTCGCTGTCAACACACCCCAACCCAGATACGTTTTTGATAAAGCGACAGGCTGCTTTGGTGGGTTCAGTAGCGACAAAAGCGGAATAGAAAGCCCTTGATACCAGTGATGCTTTATCCACCGTTCTGACGTTCCTTATTTTTGGATTGTTGACTCGCTGATAGAAGGGTTTTCGTTTAGTGCTGTAAGAACGTCCAGAGAGTTTTCAGTAACCTCGATCAAGCAGAAATAGCCTACAAATTAGGAGGCCTCCTTTAGTAGTTAGAGGTCGTTTTACCTCTAACTACCTTACTTAGCGGCCTTCTTCGTCCTTAAGGTAAACCCTCAGAACCGTACGTAAGTTGAACAAATTTTTCGCCCTAAACTACCGAAAAAAGTCCTCCATCTCTCGCTCCAAAACATCGCCTGTCTTTCGATCCACAAAAAGCTTGGGAGTTTATATTGCGCCGTGCGTTAACTTGACTAAGACGAAAGGATTCAACTCATCTCGCATTTCAGATGTACAAAAAGCCCGCTGGTGCTTGTTCATAAATGCAAGTTGGGTAGGAAACGTAATTCGTGAAGGATACATGGTGATATCTTGATTCTCGTATACCAACTCTTGTTCCCGTTTTAAACCCCCCCTATTAGGATAGGGGCATGGCTATAATACAACCTCTGCCGGCGATCCTTTTTTAAGCAGGCATTGGGATAGGAAACGAACCGGCGTTTTAAGGCGTTGTTGGCGTTCAGGCATTTCTTGGTATAGGATTGTGCATGGCGGGTGAACTAGGGGGTGCACCCTAACTTGCCATGGATTCCATTCGCTTCCTATCTGCGAGCGTGCCGTCCGTCATTCTCGTCCTTTCCCCCGCACGACAGAAAAGCGACAGAAAGCCAGACTAGGACTTGATCCTAGCAGATAGCGCCTAGGATCCTTCATTACTTCCCCAGGACGAAACTTCAAAACGTTCTAGAACTGCGCAGGTGAGAACCGAAAACCAAACTCCAGAGAATGCCTATCATACTTTCCGGAAAACCAAGCCTATGCGCCTATGCACATCTCTGTCGGAAAAAGGCTTTAAGTAGTTGGAGGTAATGTCTAATGTCTAATGTCTATAGTGCTTTAAGTAGTTAGAGGTGGTATAAAAAAAGGGATAGATAGAACTTCACTTGACACAGCCACTACAGGCTTTTAAAAGGGTGAAAGTTGGCTCTTTTCTTTTCATTCTTTTAGCGCCTATCTCTTTCTTCCCGTTTCCTGATCTCCACCCGTGTGCTATGGGTTTTTTTTGGGCTACCTACCTACCTAAAAGAGGGCCTACGTATACGGCTACCTAAAAGAGGGAAAGAGAACCTACGATAGGCGCTTTCTAAACTACGGCTTTGGCACCCTTTATATTTCTTGCTTTTGAAAAAAAAAAATACTTCCCGAGTTCCTCTTTTAAATGGCAGCACACTACTAGTACTAGCCTAAAAAAAAGCCTTTTTAAAAAATAGACATTACGGGGAAAGCGCAGAAGTGAGGTAGGTCGGTACATCTTAAAGGGCATTGGCCTATTCTTCTCCACTCTCTAGACTAGACTAGACTATCAATGAGTGCCTATAGATAAGAAAGTAGGGATGACTCTCTCTACGCCACAACCGCAGATAAGAAAGTAGGGATGACTCTCTCTACGCTACAACCGCACAAGGCTGGGGTGAGTGCCTGTAGTAAACAGTTGCTTCTGAGGCCTGAGGAAAGGTAGCCTAAGGTTTCAAGTAGCTCAGAGCCAAGAAAATAGCTTTAAGTAGTTTGTAGTTTGGACACGAGACCCACTAAACTTGCGTACGAAAAGGGTTAAAGCTAGCGATCTAGGATCTAGGGTTGGTAGTGGTAATGTCTATAGAGGGTCAGGGTTTTGAGCTAGCCATTACCAGTCCTCACCCTTGAATTAGGTCCTTGCAAATCGCCCTTATAGACAATAGACAAACCCACGAATACGCCTGTAGTTAGCTGCTTTTTTAAGTAAAATAAGAGGTAGCCTATCCGAACCCGCAGCTATAGACAAATACACAGCAAAAAATTCGATCGCACCAATAACATTTTTATGCGCGGTACCTTTCAAAGAATTCAACTAGCTGCAACACACCCGCATATCACGTGATACCATGACTGTCGTCGTGTAACGGCTTCGATTCGCGAGTTAGCGAGTAGCTAGGATCCTTGTCTCTATCATGTTCTGGGCTAGGATTTGTCTCTATCGTGTGTTCTGCTGGGCTAGGATAAAAGATTGACGTAGCGGGTTTGTCTCTATGCATGTGTTCTGGGCTAGGATAAAAGATTGACGTAGCGTCTGTTTGTCTCTATGGCGGGTTTGTCTATCATGTTCTGGGCTAGGATCAAAGACAAGCCACCAGTCCCACTTATCTACTGACTTTCTTTTTTTTAGACAGTAAAAGCTTGGAGTTTCCTAGTGGTCTTGGTAATGTATAGAGGCTAGGCGCTTTTTCGACGAGCGTTAGCTTTGCTTGAAGTTTCTTAGTTCTAATGTAGAAGCTATTTCGTCGTGATGGTATAGATATCTCAGGGTGCCCGGGGGGGGTTTTTTCCCCTTCCCCGACCTCTTAAGTCGAAGATACGTGCATCCTGAGGTAGCCTAACTCTATCCGGGGCTAGGTCGCTAGGATCCTCGCTTCGGCAGCACACTAATAGGATACTGTAGAAAAGGAAAAGTAGTTTACTTGCGTACGGCTACCTCTTTTCCATATTCTTCAAAAATGGCGAGGGGGCTACAGCAAGAAACGGGGAAGAACGTATAGGTTTTGCGATAGCGAGGTGAGTCTGTAGGCAATGGCTGGAAGGATCCTTTTTAAAGAAGGAGATCTTGCCAGGATCCTTCCCTCTCTTTTCTTTGGTCTTCTATTGCTTTTCCACACTGCGGAAGTAGGTGAACGAGATCTTTTCCTTTTTGGCTCTTGTCTATTGGTTCATGCTAATGCTACCCTACCTTCTTGGCTTATCCTTATTCCGTTCCTCCTTCTTGGTCTACGCTTCTCTTTCAGTGTGTTTTAGAGATGGACTGAAGTTGATTGCGGGTATCATAGCGGATTAGTCTAGATGGAAAAGAGAGTGCTGTGCTGCCACATCTGATCTGGGATGCTTCGTAGATCGCTCCGAAGCCGTAGAGAATAGAGGATCTGAGCTATAAAGATAAAGATATTCGACCAATGGGTGCGACTTACGACTACTATAGGTTATAGGTTTGAGTGAGTTGCTTCACTGCTTGTTACCCACTTTAAAAAAGGGTTACTCACTCTTTCCGGTCTGATCTAAGGCTGTAGTTTAGGCCATCTCTAACTACTTCTGCAAGGATCCTCCTTCGAGATCCGCCTATTTTCTTTAATGCTTCCGTCTCGTCTCTTCGTTGACTTAGCTCTCATCTACGACTGGCTCATCTGCTTATCCTTCTTAGCTTCAAGGACAGCTACGCCTTCTATCATTGACTGGCATGACTACTGACCTCCTAAACTTCTTTGCCAAGTTCTAGCGGACCACTAGTAGGATGTAGTGCGCACCTATGCTACCGTTTCAAAAATGAAATCCTAGTCCGGGGTGTGTTTTGGCCTCTTTTTCCTCGCTTCTGCGCGTCTAGGGCTTTACGTCTATACGGAGATTCTTTGTCTTTCTACGTACGCAAGTAAAGAAAAGGACTGCTCATCGCCTTAATAGTATAGTGTGAGAGCAGATCCAGAAAGCTAGGATCCTTCCTCTCCGATGTATGCACCCTTTTTTCTACCTTTTCTCTCTACCTCTTATGCACGGTTACCGTTACCCAGAGAAAAGTCTTCTTTTATTGCTCTCATCTTGCTTAGCGCCTACCTGTTATTGCTTTTCTAGCTCTCCTACACATCTTGGGGGGGTGGGGGGTGAGCACTGATGGAAAAGAACCGGCAAGCCTAGGACGATGGATAGGAGCACCGCGTCTTTTTTTAGAACTGTTTAAAAGAGGTGAGAATCAGAAAGCAAGACGAGAATGAGAACCAAGAGCCCTTTGGAGTAGGGTATGCAAGGTAGTTTGGAAGCCGTACGCAAGTTTCAAGTATTGTAGTTTAGAAGTAGCTCCGTTCCTAAACTACGAGGCTCCAAACTACAAACTACAAAGAAAAGTGCTAAAAGTTTGAAAGACCAACAATGATGATGGAAAACTTGCGTACGGTGTCCTATTATCCGAAATGTAGGATTTTTCAAACTACAAACTACTGTGAAGGATTTGTCTATAGAAAAAATAGGGCAAACTCGTTAGGGAAAGAAGCTAGGAAATGAGCGTACGCAAGTCAGAGCAAGAGTTTGTCAGCCTGAGGTTGGATATGCGTTTTTTTTAACTATACGTCTGTTCACTTCTATCTATAGCTATAGGCCAAACTATGGCTTCCTGGCGTCATTCTCCTTGCCTATCTAACTAGGATCCTTGCTTCTAGGTTCTCCGTACGCAAGTTGCCTAGTTATCCTAAGGGCTCTTGCTTCCTGGTTAGGTTCTCTTTCTAGTTATCCTAAGGGCTCTGGCTTTTGACGTACGCAAGTCCAAACTACAAACTACTTAAAGCCGTACGCAAGTCTAAAGGCTTCGTCATCTATTTTAAGTAGGGTGTCCAAACTACTTTTCCACTGTAAGAATTTAATAAACGCAAGTTTTCACTATTTTCCACTGTAGGAATGAAATAGTAGGTAGTTTAGAAGTGAAAAAATGTATATAGAACTTGCGTACGTTAAAAAATAGCTCTCTAAACTACAAACTACTTGGTTCCACCGTCTACTTCTTCCGTCTACTTACTCTGAGCTACTTGAAAGGCTACCTTCTTTGGTCCTTTTACTATGCTATTCTCTTATTTGTAGTTTAGTACGCAAGTCCGTTAAAAAATAGCTCTAATTGGTTCCACTTGAGCTACTTATTTGCTTTAACTCCCACCTCTTCTTAAAGGGGCCTGACTTACGCCCATTGCTCTACCGGGGCTGCTTCTTATCTTCCATGCTAACATCTTCGCTTCGATAGCATCACCCACTCTTTTAAACTGGGTCCCGTTCATCAATGACTCACCAATGCGTTGCCTTAACTACGCTCCAATGTGCCATCAGACTCGATCTATGCCGCTACTACTCTCTACGCACCTCCTCACTTCACTCAAATCAGCAAGAGATTGCTTATCTTTCATTCCTCCCGCTTCTGTAGTACGCAGTGGCTTAGCTGCTCATGCTGGACTCCCAAGCTACCTATTCTACCTTCTACCTAAAGGCGGGTCGGGGGCTACATTAGAGCTAGAATGCAGATCTGAGCAAGGATGCGTCCTGCTTCCTAACTACCCACCGAATCCAACTAAATTACTGGCGGCCAGTGAAAGGCTATCTATATAGGCCGAAAAGTGGTCTTTAACTTATTTTTAAAAACAGGTAACTTTTTGGCTGTTACTACCGGGCCAGATTTGCGGTAGTTTTTTTGAGGGACAATATTTGTGGTGGGCGTGCAATAGTTTGGGGAAAGATTTCTCGAACTAGGATTTTCGTTCATGATACATCCAATACCTTACGAAAGACTAAAAGAGGCAAGAGTCTGTTACCTTACGTATGCTCTAGGTAGTTTAGGAGGCAAGTCAGCTTATAGAATAGCGGGCTCTTTCACTTTCACTGCCAAAGGTTTAGCTTCCGATCCTTCAGGCTTGCTGACGCTTTTTTATTTGCAAAGAAAGGTCAGGCCCGGGCTCACGCTCGTATCGAAACCAGAACCGTACCCTTACCAAGATCCCCCAGAAAGAAGTTCCCTCTTCCACAGTTGCTCTAGTAGCCCGTTCCCTTGTAGTAGCTATAGGACATAGCATCTTCCACAGTTGGTCTAGTAGCCCGTTCCTTTGTAGTAGCATCGCATTTGCAACCTAACCTTTAGAAGGCGCGAAAACCCATATTTTTAGACCAAGACAAGCAAGGATCCTTCTTGGTCTAAGACTCACTTGTCATTAAAAGAGGGCCTTGCATAGAAGACGCGCAAGAGAGTGAGTATGCACGATAAACTCCCCCCAGTGAATCTTTAGCTACCAGGGCAGATAAAAGAGTGAAAGACAAAAGAAAAGAAGGATCCTCGTAGCTCACTCAATCTGAGCTGCTTGTCTTGGCCTTACCCCTTTTAAACTCCTAGCCTTACCCCTTTTAAACTCCATCGTAGCTCAAAAGGCTCTGCTTGTCTTATCTCCTAACTCTTTTCTATAGACAAATCCTTTTAAAGCCCTTACCCCATGCCTTCGGCGCTTTTGACGTACGCAAGTCCAAACTACAAACTACTTACCACGCCTCTCTCAGCAGTTAGGGGCCTTTAGGCTAATGGCTTTGGAAAACACCTTTTTTATAACTACCTTTTATTTCCTCGAGTTGCCCCAGACCTACTCATTTCTAGTGCGTTTCTTACTCTAATCTACTAAACTACGTCGCTAAAACACACTCCAAACTACAAACTACGACTCCAAACTACAAACTACTTAAAGCCGTACGCAAGTCTAAAGGCTTCTGCAACCAAAAAGGGTGTCCTTTTAACAGCTACATTTTCCATCATCTTTTCCACTGTAAGAATTTTATAAACGCAACTTGCGTACGTAAACTCTTATTCCACTGTAAGAATTTCATAAACGCAAGTAAACTACTTTTCCACTGTAGGAATGAAATAAAGGCTACCTCGTCCTCTTTTAGTCAAGTCTACCTCCGGCCTCGTCTTCAGTTGAGCGAGTAGTAGGAGGAAGCGAGTCCCGCTGGGATTCAAGCCGCAAACTTGCGTACGGTGAAGTGTCCAAATGTTAGGAGATGCATCAGAATGTGAGGATAGGATAGGACTTGCGTACGTCGATCTATAGACCAAAGACCAAGGGCGGGAACGGATCAGTCAGTCAAAGAGAGTAGTTTGTAGTTTGGAGAGTGATAGCTAAGAGGATTGAAGGAAGCCCTACGGTCTCATCTGCGCTTTTTTTTGGAGCTCTACTCTGGCTTCGTCTATTTCTTTTTAAACACTGTATCCACTTTCTTTTTAAACATGTGCAAAAAGAAAACACGTGCATCGGTTTTCACCGTGAACCGGTTTTTTTTGCGGGCGCAAAACCAAAAGCATCTTACCGGGTCGAAAAAAAGGAACGTCAAAGATCACGCTTGTTTTATTTGGCGCCCCCACAGCCTTTAAAAGAAAAGGAGGAAAACACTCTCGCTTCAGGATCCTTGTTAAAAAAGAAAGCCTTCTCTCGAAGAGCTAATCCATTTTCTTACGCGCTGAGCTCGTAGTTTAAGGATCCTTCACTTATTTTGCGGTAAGCGCCTGTCTCTTTTCGTTGCGTTCCCGGGAAGCGCCTGTCTCTAAACGAAAGCAACCCTAACCCAAACTAGCGGAACCCGATCTCCATAGGCTACTTGCGTACGGTGAAAAGGAAAAGGACAAACTACTGCCACAAGAAGTACAGGAAGCGGAGGTGCGCTATACTGGAAGAAGACTGTAGCGCTATCTTAGCGTCTTTTATTTGAAAGGACTTTAAATAGATGATGGAAAATAGGAAAAGAGGTGGGCAAAGCTTTCAAAAAAAGAAGAAAAAGTAGCTAGAAGGCACGTTTAGGGTAGGCTACTACATTGGTAGGTTGTCATCTAGATGCCCTAACGCGTCTTCGCTCCTAAGAAGCAATGGAGTGTGTTGTTTTAAAAAAGGACTGAAAAGGTAGCCGCAAAAGAATAGGTTCTGTTATTTTCCATAAAATATACATTACGCTAAAGCTATCAAAGTGAAAAAAGGGCCAGAAGAAGGCGAGCTAAATAGAAGACGAGGTGGTTTTAAAAAGCTTTAAAAAAAATAAGAAAAAAAAAGGTAGTTTGGAAGCCGGACTTGCGTACGTTTAAAAGGGTTAGAAGTGGTAATAGCGTCTGTCTAAACCACTTGCCTGTAGTGGTCTTGTCTAAAAAGACTAAAAGTAGTAGGAAAAGAGGAAGGCCTCGAGCGTCACACTTGCCGCGGGCAACAAGAAGATTGAAAAAGCGTTGTCTAAACTACAACTACTGTCTATTCTATTCTGTATATGGATGGAACAGGCTTGAAGCCCCGCTCTAAAACACACCAAAAGACTTTTCAACCCTCTAAAACACACTACTATCGCCGTACGCAAGTTGGGTTTTGTGGTTTAGGTAGCTCAGCTGGTTAGAGCGAAGGACTGAAAATCCTTAGGTCAGTGGTTCAAATCCACTTCTAAGCAGGAAAAAAAAACCTATGACTTCTAAACTACTGTCTTAACGGTTAGGGAGCTCCTTTTGACTAAAGGCGCCGAAGCTCCACTACGACGCTCTTACCTACAAGGCAGCTAGGGAAAAGTTGGATATAACAGGTAGCCAAGGGTTGCTAAAGCTATAAAAAGCAACAAAAAATAGACATTTAAAAAAAGGATCCTAAACTACAAATAAGAGTTACAGAAAAAAGCTCGTAGTTTGGAGTGCAAAAAAGCTCATCACTTGCGTACGAAGAAAAGTAGGACCCTATTCCTCCTTTTCTCATTTGGCTATAAGGCACGCGACTTCCAAACTACATAAGGAAATAACCGGAACGAAATAGCGTTGGTTTATAAAGAGTTACCCAACCAACCCCTTTTGGTTAAAAAAGCCCCGGATTTTTCCGCGTGGGTGAAAGTTTCAGAAGCGCTATCTTTTCTTTAATACTCTTTCTTCTCTTTCTCTAATCAAAAAGAACGGCCGAAGGTAGCCGGACACGAGACCCACTAAACTTGCGTACGAAAAGGGTGAAAGTTGGAGAAAGGTTTTTTAGGTAGTCAAATCCATAGTCAAAAGCGACTAAAGGTATTTTCTTCTAGCTTTTAGAATAAGAATAGGTAGGATCCTGGTGCTAGTGGTTTAGAAAGCTGGACTTGCGTACGTTAAAAAAAGCTTTCTCTGTACGCAAGTTCCTAACTAAATGGAAGACGGAGTCGTCGCTTTCTCTGTACGCAAGTTCCTAGAAGAAAATGGAAGACGGAGTCCTGTCCTCGCTTTCAGTTGCGTAGTGGAAATGAAGGATCCTAGTTTAAAACATCGATTTCCTAAGGTGGCTTTGTATATAGTCGCTCTACTATAGCTAGGATCAAATCCAGCGTAGTTTAGAAAACGCAGATCAACGTACGCAAGTCCAGCGTAGTTTAGAAAGCAAGAAAAAAAAACGCGCGCTAAACTTTGGACCATTGGTCTTTGTACGCAAGTCCACCTTCACGAAGCATTTTTATTAGGAGTGGCCTCAAAAAGAATAGGCGTGCATTGTTAGGAGTGAAGGATCCTTGTTAGGAGTGAGTTGTTAGGAGTGAATAGTGAAAAAAGAAGGATCCTTGTTAGGAGCACTCCTATGCAAAGCCGGGATCAAAGACAAGTAACCAAGCGTAGTTTAGAAAACAGCAGCAACAAAGAGCTATTACATCTAATAGCAATGAGTGGGTATTCAACACACCGCCTCTTTTCCTTTGTGCTTGTTTTTTTTCCGTGATGCAACCTCAAATGCCATAAGACTGGCGCTATTTTGCTTTAGCTTGGCTTTGCTTTGCTGCTCGCGCTATTCGCGCGTCTTTGGCATAGCTTTAAAGTAGTTTAGAAGACGAGTGTGCTTTAGCGAGATATCTTTTGCTGCTCTAGTAGCTTAGAGTGGGTATCCCGCCTCTAACTACTCTTTTGGAAGTGAACCACGGACCAAAACTTCTTGCTTCACCGTACGCAAGTTGGTCTTCTATTCGTCTTCTTTCTTCTAGCATGCGGAAAAAAGCGACACTGGTTCACTCTAGTTTCCTTTTCAAAAATGTCTATTTCTTCGTACGCAAGTTTCCCTGGTTCACTCCAGTTTCCTTTTCAAAAATTTCTATTTTGTGCTTTTTTAGTCCAATGAGTAGAAAGAGTGCACAAAGCATGATTCATCAAGGATCCTAGCACTTGAGCGCCAAAGCAAAGAATCTAGCAAAGAATCTTTTGAACGGCGGAATGCCCCTAAACCGTTTTAACTAAATGTTAGCAATGAGGAATTCCAATAGGCGAGTGAGGGGTAAGAGCGAAAGTAGTGTGTCTCGTTGCGGTCGTGATCATACATCGTTCCATCTTTCTAAAGAATGAGACATAGCTTCCGACGCGTGATAACGAAGCCCGAACGCTACTGTAGTCCGTACGGTAGTGACCCTACCTGTTATATCCAAACCCACTACGCTTTAGCACACCCCTAAAAAAAACGAAAGAAAGACCCTTTCTTTCGCTGTACGCAAGTTCTTGGCAGCTTGGAGCTACTTCTTAAACCTACCATTGTGTAGTAGTGGTAAAGTCTATAGACTCAGAAAGCATAACCCAAACCAAAGGCGTTTTCTAAACTACAACTACCTTGCGTTGCTGGTCCAAACTACCGAAAGACTGCTCTTGAAAGAGCTGGTAGTTTAGGATCCTAGCTGCTAGCGCGATTTAGCAACATAGCTCATAACCCTAGCGTAGCAACTACGTTACCCATAGGTGAAACCCAGGACGCTAGGTTTCCTGCTGGTTTCTTGCCGTTCTTACTCTTATTTAACGTACGCAAGTCTGGCGCCCTTCTCCGTACGCAAGTCTAGCTCTAACAGAACCTTATTTTGCTACCACCTCCGGCTTAACTCCTTGTACGCAAGTTAAAGCGCACTTGCGTACAGTGAAACCACACCTCCGTAGTTTAGGATCCTAAACTACGCTTAAAGGCCTTTATCTTGCTAGCTCTACCCCCGGCTTCCAAACTACCTCTTTAAACTTACGTACGGCTACCTCTTTTCTTTCAACGTACGCAAGTTTTAGTCAAGTTGCTAAAAAAGCGAAAATAAGTCGTGCAAGCGCGAAATGGCAAAAAAAAAACATACGTAGAAAGCAAAGATCCCAGATATCAGTCTGAGTAGCACACCCGCAGAAAAGTAGTTTAGCGGCGCATTTTTCCAGGAGTGTAGCATCTTCCCAGTCCTCCATTCCGGGCATGCTCATGCCGTCTAAAAACGACTCTAGGCTCTGGCTAAACGTTGGAGCAACGGGAACGTTTGTGGGTTTAGAGCACCCTCCACTTTGCTGCCTAAAAAAAAAGAACAAGATTCCCAACTACTTCGCAGCTGGATTCCCAGGCACTCTCATGCCCGCCCAAATGTTGGGACGAATTGCTCAAGTACGTGCTGCTTGTCAGGGACTACATGAGGTACGAAGTGTAGTACAACTCCACTGCCCAAAAAGTGGGCGGAGCAAGTGACTATGCTACCGTAGCTTCCTGAAAGAAGTTCTCTAAAAAAAAACCGTAGCGTTCTCGATTAAGTGCGGACGATCCAGTGGATTTTGATTCCGAGTCAAGGCGCCACGTACTACATCTTCTAGCATGGTCACTTCTTATCTTAAATAGGAGAGAATGCGCACTGTAAACTATCCGACTCAAAAGGGAGTTAAAAAGAGGTAGTGAGCTTGTTGAGACTTCAAATGTGAGTGAATGTCCCGAAATAGACATTTTTTTGCTGCGAATACTCTTTTTAAAGCGTCTTAACAAATAGTTTGGAGAGTCGCTTTCTAAACTACTAGGAGCCAAAGACAGATCCTTGCTATCTTGCTATAAGACTGAAGAAGCGTGCATTAGGACCTTTCCCCGTAATGTCTATTTTTGTCTTTATTGACTATCTCCTCAGAATAGCCTACTGGTCCAATCTATGTCTTTTGTGCTTAGAAAGCGCAGCTGCACCCGAGGATCCTTCCTTTTATTAACAACGCGATTTCACTACTCCCCTAAACACCTGCAATGGGCTACTAAAGAACGACTGGAACAAAAACTCATAGATCAGCGAAGTTCTTGTCCATTGTGTCCATTTCTTGTCCATTGTGCATGGTGGGTCTAAAAAAGAGATTTGCATGGTGGGTCAGCCTCCTTCTCAACGTCGCGCTTTTCCTTGTGGTTAGAAAGAAAGACCAGCAAGTTCGTGTCTGACTTTTCTCAAAAGAACGCTTTGGTTCAAATCCCGGAGAAAACAAAAGAAGAATGGAAAAGCAGAAGCTAAAGCTAAAAGAAAGAAAAGAGCCAAACGAGAAAAAAAGAGGTAGCAAAATAAGGTTCAGAACCTTTAGAGCTATTTTTTAAGAAAAGCAGTAGCGCATCTACCAAGGATCCTAGACTAGCCGCTCTTTTTCCATGACATTTCTTTTCTCCTGGCCAAATCACGACTATAGACAAACCCACTACGAAAGGAAAGATGTGTGCAGCAGCAGCAGTAGCGCATCTATCAAGCAATTAGACGAGGATCTTATGGAGTAGAGCGAGTGGCATCAGTAGGATGAGAAGGAGCAAGTAGCTATGCAGCAAGATCGGGAGTAGAGCCATGATTGGACCCATCTTCAAGACTAACTCCTCTGTGCACAGAGACTACGTCTAGCAGTTAGCGCTTTTTTTTGACCTGACTTCCAAAACTACGCTACAGGTTGTAGATAGCGATTCGGGGTTAAAAAACAAGTAGGATGAGATCAATTGTGTTTTGGGCCCACACCGAAGCCAAGAAGAGAAGATAGCGCCACTAGGTTTTAAAAGGAGTGAAGACTCGAAGGGGAGGCAGAGCGCTGGTGCATCGGGATAGCCGGACGGCGGAAAAGAAGAAGTTTTCTAGAATCGGTGATAGTTTTTTTAAAAGAAAAGAGATACTTGCGTATTGATGGAAAAGAAGCAGATCGGTCCCATACAAGCCTATGTAGAGTAAAGAATAGCCCTTTAAAAGGAGGGATCTTAGTAAAGAGAGAAGAGATAGATGAGAGAGGTCCGGAGCGAGCACCAGATAAAGGATCACAGTCAGAGCGTCCTAGAAGAGGTAAGATACTCCGTTCCCCCGGTTGCAAAGGAGGAGTCAAGCTACTACGATCACTAAGGACCAGTACAGTATGGAAGCGGGTGTAGAAAAGATCGGCCATAGGATACTCGTTGACAGCGAATTGCGCGAATGAATCATCTCGGAATAGTCTACTATAGTCTAATAGACGCATGAAATAGGGACTAGAATAGGGACACGCATAGAATAGGGACGTATAGACAGTTAGACAGTAGACAGAGACGGGCACTACCGAAGGGAAGGCGAGCTGTTTTTTGTTAGCCCGCCCGGAGACAGTGAAGCAAAAGGCTACTAGACTATAGTAGACTATAGACTGGCATTCATAGGTAACCAGCAAGAAATCCCAATGTCTACCGGAGCTATGCTATGATAGTGCTATTCTGGTTTTCATAGCCATAGCCTACGGTTCTATCGTTCAAGGGCAAGAAGTCCTATTCTATGCCGGCTCAGAAAAAAAAACAAGTGACGCTCTAGGTTGGAGCGCGGACGGACCAGCAAAGCAAGAATTCCACTCAATGCGCTGAGCTATTCCCCCAAGTGGTCTTGCGGCCTTCTGCTTAGTTCCTTCGCATGTAAAGTCGAGGTGTGCGCAGAAGACTGACATTCATACTTCCTTCAATGTGCAAAGGTAGTTTACTTGCGTACGCGTAAGACTGACATTTTGAGAAAAGGATCAAAGCAACACCTAGTGCGATGCGAAGGTAGTTTACTTGCGTACGCGGAAGACTGTTTTTTTTTCTCCACCTATGCGCGTCATCGAGTCCTTCTATTGCTAAAGAAGAAAGGAGGAATAGTTAGTAAATAGCTGATGCATTGTTTTTTGGGGGCTTGCATGGGCGCTTTTTTCCTTACCTCGCCAGGTTTTCATTCAGAGGGTCTTCCTATTTTATTTTTTTAGCCCGGTATAGTGGCTTTGTCTTGCCCCGGCCAGGACTGGACACTATAGTCATAGACCCCGACCAAGAGGCTACGGGTCTCCTGGTTCTTCTGGTGCTAGGATCCTTGGCACAGACGCGCTATACCTTGGCAGGTAACTCGAATTGAAAAATAAAAGATGGTGCAACTAACTCAATCTCCAGCAACTAGCTGATTTCTTGCCGAAGAAGTCGCCAGTCGTCCACCCCGAGCATAACCAGAAGAACCAGAAGAAAGAGGTGGAGCTACTGTCAAAGGCGTCTCGAATTCCTAGACAAAGAAAAACAGATCTCTCATTTTTTCCATCGTCTCTTTTTTTTAGGAGGGGCAGGAAAAATATAACTCAAGAGTTTCGGGAAGACTTTTTTTGCCGGCCTTCTCTGAAATCTTCGGGTAGTGCGGCGCGTTCAATATAGTCTAGTCTAGCTGCTAGTGCCCTAGCTTTTGTGCAGCTTGGAGATAGCTAACCACAACTCAAGGCTTTTTCGCTAGCTATTTTAAACTAAAGGGTCCGGAGTGTGCTGCCGATTAGTTTAAAGGGGGCCGGAGTGTGCTGTTTTAGTAGTTTAGGGGCTCTTCATCTTTTTCCTACCCCGTCGTTCTTCTTCTTGCCTTTTTGTTGGGCGGGTAGCACCTTAGGTGACACGCCGCTCATATCTCTACAAAGAAAAGCCGATTCCCCTAAGCGTGGTGGTCATGTCCTGTGTGCTCCTATTCCCCCAAGGACAAAGTAGATATCAACGCTGCGAAAAGAGTCTCGTTGCTTTTTTTTTGAAGAATAGTAGGATGCTGCCTTTTTTAAGAACTCTACTATAGCTATTTCGCGAGTCGAGTCGTCGTTATGAGAGGCCCCAGTAGCCGTTGTTGATGAGTAGTTTAGAGGCCAATGTTGTTGATGAGTAGCCGTTGTTGATGAAAGGATTTACAATCCCAATTGCGAAACCCTATCCGAACTCTACACGTAATGGAAAGGCGCAAAGAACCAACTATCAGGGATTAAAGAAAAGAGTTTAAAAGAGATCAGACAGGGAATAGCCGTTTTTTGTAGTTTAGAGATCAGATCCGCTGAAGAGTTAGAAAGTGAGGAGTGCTTCAACAACTAAAGCACACTAGTAGCCACCGTAGCCGCTGCTCCAAACTACAAACTACTCTTTCGTTTCCTTTTTTGAAACTCTCTATAAAGGGGCCTTTAGGCAACTCTAACTCACTATTTATAATGGCGCCCACCTCTTTTTGCTGCTTCCTACCTAGCCCTCACTAGTCTCCTCCCCCCACTTGCCCTCAACTAGATCGACGTACGCAAGTTTGAAAGAAAAATGAGGAGCTATAAGGAGTGAGGGGCCTGGGCTCATTCCAGTAGTCTCCTTTTAGGACTCCTTCTAGGCTCGCGCTAGCTAAAAGGCATAACGCCGTACGCAAGTGTGGCCGAAAGAGAGACCTGTGACCGAAAGAGAGATGCTGTAAAGGTATCCCATAAGGATCAAGCGATCAAAAAAGAGAAGGAGTATTTTAAAAAGCAAGCGCTTGCTACGCTTGCAGTAGTTTAGGGGTGATCCTGAGGTAACTCACATACAACAGACTTCCTCCTTTCCTCAGCTCTTCTTTTAAAACTTGCTAAAAAAAGAGGATCCTAAACTACTTATCCATCATCCTAAAACTACGCTGTTTAAAGCTAGCTACTTTCCAAAGTCCTAAATTTCTCGTGATTTCTAAATAAAGAATAAGGAAAATAAGTGATCTCGTGATTTCAACAAAAAGTACGCAAGTTCTCTCCTCAACTCTTCGCCTAAAGCCATAACGAGTGAATCTGTAGTTGACACTCGTGGTTTGCATCTTTCTTCCATTACGCTTTATGAAAACTAGGTGCGTACGAGGAGGTCGTAGGCTTAGAACGATTCCTAGGGATCCCGGAGAGGGTATGCATTGCTAAGGCTCTCGCCTTATTAGGTCTTTGAGCTACTTGAAACCTCAGCCTCTGTCGCTTTTTTCCGCATGTGCCCGTGAATACGAATAGAAGACCAAGGTGCAGAGCCTTAGACGCAAATGACATAGCACCACAGGGGATTTAAAACGGCTAAAGGGAAACATAACATAGCGTCACAATAGTCAAGCTCAGTTGATCTGGCAGCTAGACATGAATCATAAAAGAAGTGGTAGTTTAGAGTGCGTGGCTTGTTTTTTTTGGAGCTAGCTAGGATCCTTCAACGTAGTTTAGAAGCAAGAAGAGAGTGCGCGGCTTGTTTGGAGCTAGCTATGTCAAGCTCAGTCGATCTGGCTGCTAGACACGAATCATAGTCAAGCTCAGTCGATCTGGCTGCTAGACACGAATCTCGGTTGATCTGGCAGCTAGACATGAATGAATCAAAGGTAGCCGGACTTGCGTACGTTAAAAAGAGTAAGGGCGTTTCCTTTCTTCGGAGTGCCTAGGCGCTTACTTAGGACTTGCCTAGATCTATAGGTGTGGGAGGAAGCTGCTGCTAAGGATCCTAGCCAGTTAGGTGAACACTCAGAAACTGGAAGCTGCTATGAAGGATCCTCAGTGACGAATAGTAGCGATGGAAGCAGGAAGACGATGACTGTTTAAAAAGACGAATAAGGTGCAAAGAGAAGCGCCGAATGAGATCCCAACGCTTTACTTCGCTGCTTATCTACCGTCCTTGGCAGCACGCTAAGAAAGACGAGATCCTTGGCAGTATGTTATTGGAGAACAAGGAAAAGAAATGGGATCTTCCGCTCCTAAACTACGGTAATAGGGTGGGTTGCACTTGCGTACGGTGAAGCCGCTCTCTAACTACTTGAGAAAGGCTCGGTAGTGATAGTAGCTAAAACCTTAGAATCAATCTGAACCTTCGTAGTTTGAGACCGCTTGCTATTCTTTTTGCACAGCTGCGACGACTCCCATATATGTGAGACCAAGTATGGTTTTTGTTGAAAAGAGGTCACTTGCGTACGAAGAAAGCTAGACGAGGCTGGGGTTTTTAAAACTAAGCAATCGAAGGCTCATTTGGCCGGAGTGTGTTTTGGAGCCAAGCTCAAAGCGCTGTGGCCTGAACGACAGAAAAAAGGGTAGAGAAGGCTCAAGGGGTGTGTTGCCGTCTCGCAACCTATACGAAGAATTCCTCGGACGAACTGGACTTTGTAGAGGAAGCTTTCTTTTCCTTGGTGCGTAGTTAATGGCTTAGGTAGTTTAGGATCCTAAACTACTTATCCATCATCATCATTGGTAGGATCCTAAACTACGTGCTAGGTCTCTTATAGTCCCTCAATTCCCGTCCGGGGATAGCGAAGAGACATAGGTTAAGACTAGGAGGGAGTGACGCGCTTGAAGTGATGCTTATAGGAATAGTTTGGAGCAAACGCACTACTAGAAAAAGAAGACCTACAGCCATCAACCACGATCAGGCCTAAGTGATGAGTCAAAGACCAGGTTCTCAAACACTTAGACAGAGGGCTCCGGAAGCGTGGAGTGAAGGAGACCGATAGAAGATCTTGACTCAGAGCGAGAGAGAAGCCGTAGCCTATAGATCTAAGCAAGGATCGGATCAGAGCTTCAATATCTATCCAGCAGTTAGGAGTCCTTTACTACTGGATTCGGCATGAGGAGGAGGCACCGGGTCCGCCCTAGTAGCGTGAGTAGTTTCTAAAAATAAGGAGTGGGAAAGGAAGCCAGTGGCGAAAAAAAAACGACTGAGGATCCTTCATAGAAAAAGGAAAGCAAGAAAGAATAGCCGAGGATCCTTGATAGCGCCAGTTCGACATAGCCTACTGGAGAAACTTGCGTACGGTGAAGACGGAGCCAGCTAAGTCAAAAAACCCACCTGTTTTAAAAGGGAAGGCAGAGCCAGTCAGCTTGAGTCAACGAGAGATCCAGGATAGATGAGTCAGGGTTATGAGGAGCGAGATCCACCTTAGCTAACACAGATGCAAGGATCCTTGATGCCTTACATAAAAGCTGTACTAGGAGGTTATGAGCCGGGGGCCTAATGAGATACGCACCAACATAGCCTACTGGAGGGCTTTAAATAGAACTTGCGTACGACGAGGTGCTGAGGGTAGTTTTGAGGCATCAAAAGCGCATCAAAAGCAAGAAAGAAAGAGCTTCTTTTTTCCATAGCCGACTAGCTCATACTTTATGATGGGTCTCTTTAGCTTAGGCGCCTAGAAGGATCAGAAGCAATGCCAAGCCAAAAGGAGCCTAGCGCGTCCAATGCCTTTTGGGATAGAAGATAGCGCAGACAATGGAAAAAAAAGGCGGATCCAATCCTAAGAGGATGGCTAGTTTAGTTTGTAGGGGAACTAGACTAGACTGAACCTAAGGCTAGGTAGGCGCCGAAGCAAGATGATACTATAGTCAAACTCTTAGCCCATAACTCCAGGTTCTTTATATTGGAGAGAAGCTCTTTTTTGAACCTACCATCATAGCCCGGAGCTTCGCTTATGATCTTAGCTGAGTGAATGGAGTCTGGATCGGAGTCGTGGAGATAGAGAAGGACTTACGTACGCGGAAAGAGATGGGCTAAGCCTGTGCCAGTAGGTAGAAAAGGAAAGGGTATACCCTTAAAACAGCACTGGAGAGAGTTGGCCTAGTAGTGTCAAGATGGAATGCAGGAGTGTGCCGCAGAAGGAATAAGAGACCCATAGGTTTGGGAAATAGCGCTTATCTCCGGAGTAAGAGAGGGCTAGTGCTCTTTCCAAGACTTCCAAGCAAAGGTGGTAAAGACAGAGAGATCAGAAGACGGTGGATAAAAGGACATGAGACTAAGAAGGAGGGAAGGGAACGAAGAAGCTCTGAAACATATGCACAGTATGGATATTATTTATCTTCGAGAAGAAGGAGGGAGTCGGTCTACGCATCCCAAGTTCATGAAGAAGCGAGCTCATAGGTTAAGTCTGTCTACGCATACAGATCTGCTTTTTAAAAGGATCATCTATTGGCATCTCGATTTCACTACCTGGTGTCATGGAGGGGGGTTAGGTAGGGCCTTCGCTTTTCCCAAGGATCCTCGATAGAAAGAGGAAGGGGCGGAGGCCTAAAAAAGGGGTACGTAGCTAGAGGACCTACTAACTAGCCGCATCGCTTCTAACTCAACATGAGAAGGAGTCAGAAAGAAAGGTAGTGGTTTTTTTAGATGATGGAACAGATGATGGATAAGTAGTTTACTTACGTACGCGCAAAAGTGCTTTAAGTAGCGTCAGGCGTGGTATAGCGCTAGTTGCTACGCTACAAGTGCGAGAAAGGCTTGGCTCTCATCTTCAGTTCTCCAAGCCTCAACTTTTTTTGGGGAGAGAGACGTAGGCTTGACCTAATCCTTTGCTAGTAGCTAGTAGTAGGGTGTGTTGCAGAGAAATCTCTTCAGATCAACGTACGTAGCCCTTTAGAGAAATTGGGAAAAGCAAAGGCATAGACCTCTGACAAGCACCCTTAAAAAAAAAACTAAATGTTAGGAAAGAAGCCCGTCTTCCCCTCTAAACATTAGAAAGGCCCACCCTATGAGTTATACCTTTGGAGACTGGTTCACTCCTAAAAGGTAGCTAGATATTTCTTCACCTGCTAAATCTATCACCTCCTTGGGTACCGTGTCTATCCATACATTGTTCTTATTTTAGGAAGGGGGTTTCTAGAATTGCTGAGTCCGTATCAGTGTAGTAAGAGTCAGCCTCTTTAAGTGTATGGATGCATATGAATGCGAGCATAAGCTGTAATAGCAGCAGCCATTTGAACAGCCGAGATCTTTGGAGTTTGTCTTTGGACTAGTCTTGCACATGTCCAGCATTGCCAACATAACTGACGATAAGGAAGAGAGAAAAAGGCCTAGGGCACTATATAGCCATAGAAGATGGAAGTAAAGATACCCGCCACGAAAGGAAAGCGATACGCGGTCTATAATCAGGCTTTAAAGGAGGTGAGCCCTTTTAAACAGGTCTATAAGTAGAGCTAGGGACAGAAAAAAACCTCGCCTTACCTTTCCCTTGGTCAACGCTTGCCTGCGACTAGCCTTCTCGTAGTAGCTTAGGTTCTAGTAGTTGCCATATAGCCTTTCCATAGACGAAGACTGACCCTTTTTTTTTTTTTTTTTAGGCTAGCCTTCTCATCACTCACTAGGATCCTTCTGATCACAAAGCTATAGCTACAAGGCTATAGCTATAGAGGAAGGATCCTCCTGTGATCTCTCGCACAAACTTCTCTTGAAAGAAAGGAGTATAGCGCGGTGTGACAAAGACTTGAAAGAAAGGGGTGAGCGCAAGAAAGGAGTATAGCGCGGTGTGACAAAGACTTGAAAGAAAAGACGGGGTTCCACGACCTAAGCAATCTCTCTATTCGACATAGGCTTCAAAAAAAGGCCACCACTTGCGTACGGGGAAAGGAGGTTCGGGTCATACTCTGACGGATCAAGTTGGCAATGGATAAGACCTAAGGCTACGGTTCTTTTGGAAGAAGATAGCCAGAGGCCGCCTGCCTGGATAAATAGTGAAGGATCCTTGCTCAGTGGTTTAGGGTGTCCGAAGGATTAAGGAAAAGAGCCAGAGACGGTGGATAAGGAGTGGTTTTTTTAGATGATGGATAAGTAGTTTACTTACGTACGCGCAAAAGTGCGAACTAGGTTCTTTTAAAGGGTGCGTGAATGAGCGGGGGGCTTCCTTTAGCTGATCTCTTGCAAGAAGTCCAGCTAATGCCTATTCGACCCGAGTTTCACTTCTTTCTCTGACCAAGCTTTTTTGTAGTGGGGAATATATTTTGGACCTGTTTTTTCATAAAAGAGAGGCGGACTAGTTAGGGATATGAATGGAAGCTAGCGCATGCCGTCTGTCGAGCGCTAGGTCCTACCTAATCTGGCTCTATCCCTAGTGAGACAAGGTCCGCTGTAGCTATGCCTAAAAAAACCCGTGAGTGCAGCCACTCTTCCTATACTAGACGTCAGTCCTACCTTAGTAAAAAACACCCTGGAGACCAGAAAAAAAAACCCGCTTCTATAGGTCCTCCGCTTCTAGTTCTAGTTCTAGATTCTAGTTATAGTTGCCAAGTAGTTAAGGATGTTCATTTCATCTATAGGAGTGTGTTGTCGAAAGGAGGTTCATTTCATCGAAGGGTAGATAAAAAGCAATGCATCTCTCTTGCCCCGTCTCAAATTCCCTACGGCGCCGGTGCACCAGACTCTCCATCCGTGGAAAGAGTGGGCAATTTCTTCTTCTTATTTCTTTGGCCATAGAGAGAAGTTTGCTGGAGAGGCCCATAACCACTTGAATATTGAGGTCGGGTAGCCGTAATGTATATTTTAGGCAACTCCTAGTTCTTCGTTATTCTACGAGAAAATAAATGAAGGGTGGTACGAGATGTGAAGCCGGCTGATTCTTGCCTAGCTGCAGCTCGGATCTGGTCTGGCCTATTCTACTTGCTTTAAAAGAAAGTATCTATGAGATCTAGCCTACGGATACTCTCCCAACCTAGCTCTTATTCCTTAAGCAGCCCACCGGCTATGGATAGTTGAGCGGAGGAAGACGCAGAAGGCCCTTATTCATTGCTCCGATTCCATCCTAAACCAAGGACCAATCCCGCCCTAAACTATTTGCTTCTACCCAAGGTCAGTGCCCTTTTTTTGGACAGAGTCGAGGCTTAAGGTAAGAACTCGCTGGTCTAATTGCTCTTTCCTCGGTGGGGCCTTACGTCTTCTTAGTGAGACGGGGAGACTACTGCGATCTAGGGCACTTCTTGCTCTAAGCTGCTCTTTAATCCGACCTTCATTGGGCTAAGAACGAAAGGCCAGACCAGCTCTTTCTATAACTTGCGTACGGGGAAAGGAGAAGATGAGTAGCGGGCGATTCCTTTGGCTAAGAACGAAAGGCCAGACCAGTTCTTTCTATAACTTGCGTACGGGGAAAGGTAGTTTAGGGGAAGATGAGTAGCGGGCGATTCCTTAACTACTGGCAGACTAAAGAGTAGTTAGAGACAGCGACAAGGCCCAACTTGCGTACGTCGAACCTAAAAGGCAGCCAAGGACTGGAAGTTAGGAGGTAAGAAAGGGCGGGAGCTTGGGTTTTTTTTCTAGGCACTTGCGTACGGGGAATAGATTCTAGACACCGAGGCTTTTTCGATCTTGATCTTGAAGGAAGGTAGGTCATCGGCGTCAGCAGTTTCACAAGTCCTAGTGGGAGAATCTCGTCTGCCTGGATCATTGCCTTTCCTCGTCTACCTGGATCATTGCCTTTCCATGTCGCTATCAAAGAGTCTTCTTATCCCTGCTAAAAAAAGAAACCGGGTGACTCTGGTTACTTGTCTTTGCTAATCAACGCTTTCCCTAACCCAAAAACTCAACAAGACTAGTGGAAAAGCTAGTAGACACCTAGCTATGTGTGTGTGAACGGCGTAGAGTGCTAGTAGCATTGTAGACAGAGATCCTACGTAGGTCTGGGGCGAAATCTCAACCAAACCAAGAGACCCCGTTTTTTTAGAAAACTCGACTGGTGTGGGTCTCTAGTTGGTTTGCTTGATCCTAGCTAATAGCCTTATAGACATGACTTGGCATAGGTAGCCGAAGGTGTGAGTCAAACGAAAGACAACCAAATCAAGAGACCTGCTAAAAAAATAAACCGGGTGACTCTGGTTCTTTCTTTGACGCATGCTTTTCTGGTAGTTAAGGATCCTTCCGGCAATTTCAGAAAAGAATAGGATTCGTTGAGTTTTGCGCGTCAAGCCTATGCATTCGCTGGTCTTCTAGAAAATGGAAGACCGCCTTTTGTTTGCTTTTTACTCGCTTCGCCGCCCGTCTGTCTATAGTTGCTATTGGCCCTAGATGCGGCTTGCAAAGCCTAGAAAGCTCCTTCGGTTGAAGACTCAGACCCCTCTCCCTATTACTTTGCTTTCACTATAGAAGATGGCGCGGATTCAATGCTGTCTCTAACTACTGGGTTGGTTACGTGCCTTCGGTTCCCTTTGATGCAGGTTACGTGCCTTCGGTTCTAACTCCCTTCGCGGTTTTGCTTTCAGTAGTTTAGAAGTCCCACTCATGTCGGCGAAACTGAAGGTAGTTTGGAAGCCGGAGTTTTAAAGGGCTAGGTAGTTTGGACTTGCGTACGGCGAGCTGATATTCTTTCTATCAAAGAAAGACTTTAGGTGCCAACAGCGAGAAAGAATCGCTAGCGACAAGACTAGTATGAACGACTTCAAACCTCGGCAAGCAGACTTGAAAACCCATGTCTTTCTATGTACGCAAGTTTAAAGGACAAACAGACTTGAAAACCTATGTCTTTCTATACCCGCACTGAAAGGAGGGAGGCTATTCTTTGAACCCTTCTGAACTAGGAACCCTTCTGAACTAGTTAGGCGTTGTGCCTTACCGGTGCATGTCGCGTCAGAGGAATCCGGGTGCGAATCACGAGCTATCTATATAGATCTGTGGGTAAGAGTTTGAAAGCTCGGTCAAGGCCCTTTTTAAAGGACAAAATCCTTTGGCTATGTTTTTTCTCCGCTTTCTAGGTCAAAGTCAAAAGCAAGGCCTCGAGGCCCTAGACATGAAGCTATTTTATTAGAGGTGGAGCACGTAGTTTGAAAGCAAAACGCATTTTAGTCCCACACCAAGCCGAGGTCTATAGTTATCTTTTGTCTTTCGCAGTGGTCCGTGGGTCGGAGCGATTTCTTAGGGGCACTAGAAAGCCAAGACGTGCCCTAAAAAAGAGGGAGAAATTGGGGTTTCGCCGTTGGGTTATGAGCTACGAGAAGCCAGACATTGTAGGAGTGTGCTGCAGAGAGGGTGGGTTGGTGGTTCGTTGTTACATTATAGGGATCACAGCACAGTCTTTTTACTTCCCTGTCGCTAATTGTTTGGAACTCTTGACGCTAGTATATGGATCCTCCCTGTAGCGATGGATGACCCTAGTCTTTTGACTTCTAAGTGCGCTATGGAACTCTTGACGTTTGCTTTTCCTTCAGCACTCTTTTAAACGTACGCAAGTCCGTAATGTATATTTTGAAAGCCCACCTCTGCGTTCAAGAACTCAAAGGCTACCTACCCCTAAACTACTTAAACCACCTCCAGCTTCCTTATGGTGGCCTTCTTCTAGCTATTAGCTATCTGGCTCGCCTAGGATCCTCGGCGAAGCACGCTCTAAACCACTGTGTCCGAAGTCGAGATCTGGGAAGCACGCTCCAAGTGTCCGAAGTCAAGATCTGCATAGGAAGCGATAGCGAAGTGTAGTGGCCTCGAGAAGAGATAGCCAAAGAAAGCAGACCAATAAGGGCCTAAAAAAAACAGGCTAACCTACCACTGACTGAAGATATAAGGGAGCCTTTCAAGTATTAAAGAAAAGAGGTGGTAGCCAGGAGTTTAAAAGAGGTGGTAGCCAGAAGGTAGTTTAGAAGGAAGGTAGCTTGTAGTAGCCTAAAGGCTACAACTAGTAGCCTTTCAAAAACGCAGAGGTGGAGCCAAGGATCCTAGTTAGGAAGGTAGTTTGGAAGCCTTTGAGTTCTTGAACGCAGAGGTGGACAGAGTTAGATTAAAGAAAAGGGGTGGACAGAAGACCTGCTCCAGTAGCGCCTATAGAGGATAGTGGGATGATCTGCTCGACAAAGACGAAAGAGAAGTATAGATAATCCGCTTATTGACTGGTCAACGCTTTGACTACCCACCCCCCCGCTTTTTGACTCCTAGGTTTGGACGGCGTAGTTTGGAAGCCTTTTTCTCTTTCAATCAAGGCACAAAACCCCACTCCTTTAGAAGGGCACATCGTAGACCGCATCTACGACATAGACAGTGTTATATGCTAATAACTGCGACACGAATGGGTGCACTTCGAAGGTAGATCAAAGGTTCATTCACCAAGCTTCCTTCTCGCCTATATGGAGTGAGGTACGTAGTCCTAGCTAGCGACTGGCATCTATCAACCTAATGCATGTATAAAACCTAATGGAGGATGAGGATCAATCTGCTTCTTTATCCTTCACTCGACTCCTGACCACTTCTTAGCAGCCCCCAAACAGTTGGATAGCGCAGCGCCTACACACTCCTGCCCGCTTCTTAGCAGCCCTCAGAGCGCGGATAGCGCCTACACACTCCTGTCTCTTCTTTTGCTCCTCTATCTAGGAACCAGGGGCTGACGCTTTCGTCTTCTCTTCCACTTACTGTCTCTGCGTACGCAAGTCCGTAGGTCAGTTCGGTCAGATTGCCATTCACCAAGGATCCTGGGAACACACGAACATAGGGAAGAGAGAAAGGAGGGATCTCTGTCTCAAGGGTGTGCGGTAGAAAGCCGGTTTTTATTTAACAAAAAGAGTAGTTTAGAGCTATTTTTTGTAGTTTAGGATCCTCGCCTGTTTTCAAAAATAGCGCTAGCGTAGCAAGAGCTTCTAAAAAGAGCGTCAGGTGTGAAGCAAAAGAATAGGTAGGATCCTAAACTACGAGCTAGGCTCAACGCGCGCTTTTTGCATAGGAGTTTGCCGGGGCCCCCTCGCTAATCTACCTATATGGATGACAGAAGCGTGTGAGCTCGTCGAAAATAACTGCTATATTCGCGGGAGCTATGTTGCTAAGTAAGCAAATCAACGTTGGTGACCGGTCCGAGACGGAAGTTTCTGACATTCCTGGACCTTTGAAAAACAAGAAAGATTCCCGCCTACTTTTAAAGCTAACTCTACCTTACGGTTCTAACTACGGCTTTGACTCGCACTTGCTACTTTCTTTTATGAAAAAATAGCTCAAAAGGTTCTGCTTATCTTGCCTTTTGACTCCTAAACTACGCTTAGGCCTGGCTTGCTTCGCTAGTAGCCTTTAGGCTTTAGTAGTTTGGAAAACACGTCTGCGTTCAAGAACTCAAAGGCTACCTCTAAAAGAAAGCTAGCTCCGCGTACGCAAGTCAAAGAAGGACTCCCAAGCGCTGAAAAGGCTAGTAGGCCATTTAAAAGAGGAACAAGCAGTAGTTTAGAAGTATTTTTTTTCAAAAGCAAGAAATATAAAGGGTGCAAAAGCCAATGCAAGCGCCTATACGTAGCTTCTCTTTCCCTCTATTAGGTAGGTAGGCATGCACGTAGGGCGCCGTATCCTCCATGTGTACCCCAACAACGCAAGGATCCTAGCACACGGGTGGGTCAAGCTGAGATCAGGAAACAGGAAGAAAGAGATAGGCTTTAAAAGGAAAAAGGGGCCTACCTCAAAAAAAGGTTCTGATGCTTAAACCCATGACGGCAAGAGAGTAGGACCAACCAGAACCTTTAGAGATGGGGTGATGCGTCAGAGATAGGTCTACGCTGTGTCAGATAGAGGAAAAGGAAGGGGCGAGTGCTCTCATACGCTTTCAGGGCCTAAAGAAGGAAAAGAAGTAGAGAGACGTCTATGCAAGAGAGGGAAAGGAGTAGTGTGTTTTAGGGGCGTGCTCTCGTATGCTTTCAGGGCCAAGGATCCTAGGCGAAGTAGAGACGTCTATGCAGTTGTTAGAGGGAGGATCCTAAAACACTGGAAGAAGAATGCCCTTCATAGAAGAGGTCAACCAAGTCTGACTCATCCCGAAGAAGATGTCAGTCACAGAAATGCTGCTAAGCAGTAGAGTCATGGACCCCCGGTAGGCTAGGATCCTTCGTCGAGTCTAGCAAGAAAAGGACAAGAGCTAGGAGGTAACCAAGATGATAGCGACTGACTCAATATAGGCTGTATGAATCGCCTACTGCAGAGGGACTTGGGTTTCGCGGCTTGTTTTATTTCTTCTCTCTATAGTCAACCTTTGGCTTTAAAAAGGAGGAGGCATAAGAGTGTTTGTCTTATATAGCAGAGAGTAGCGGCTTTAAAAAGGAGGAGACATCAGAGTAGCAACATAACATAGCTCCACGTACGCAAGTCCAGCAAGAAAGATTGACAAGAAAGAAAGACGCTACAGTAAGAAATCAAAGACAGGCGGAGCTATTAAAAAACAGAGGATATTCCGCTCTTTCGGTTGCTGGTCCAAAGCGCCGGAAGCATATAAATAGCGGGGAAAGAAGACGAAGATCTTTCTCGGGAGACACAGGATTTTCCTTTTTCCAGTGGGTCCTATGCGCTCCGGCGCTCGAGTTCGGCTAGGCTACACCACTACGCTTTCCTTTTTTTAGGACTGACCCGTAGCTATAATAGTCTTTCGCGATAAAAGAAAGAGGTGCGGGTAGCCGGGGTTAAATAAGATAAACTTATGCAATGCTATTCAGGGGCGAGATAAGATGTGGGTAGAAGCGCTTTCTCTTCATGGGGTGGGTTACCCACTTTTAAAAAGGGTTAGCAGTGGCTTTGTCTCTAGCTGTTAGGAGGATAGCTTAGGAGGCGGACCGCTATGAATGACTCTGATCTTGCGTCCCATTTTCTTTTGTGTTTAAAATCCTACGCTTCTTCCCCGCTCTCTTGAGGAGAGGCCGGCATCGTAGTTTAGACCTCCTTTCCTTTTCTTCTGTTCTGAAATCCAAATCGAGTAGTAAAGACGTAGTTTAGAGGACATCTTCTCTTGAGTGCCTGTCGTCTGTCTGTCTTTTGTTCTACTTGCGTACAAAGAAAGCGAAATCTTGTTGGCAGGATCCTTGGGTTTCTTGCTTCTAAACTACCTTTTTTTTTTGGTTGACTTGTGCTTTCTAAACTACTCTTGCAGGTGGTTTCTTGCTACCTTCTTGCTTCTAAACTACCTTGCTGGCAGGATCCTTGGGTTTCTAAAAAAAAGGGATTTCTAAACTACGCTTGGTGACTGGTGCGTTTCTTCTGGCATTGGGTTTCTAAAAAAACACCGGTAGGCAAATCTTCTTTCTTGCTGGTGATTTCTAAACTACGCTTCTAAACACTACAGGCGTAGAGGAAAAGTTTCAGGTTTTCTTTATAAGCGCCTAGATGGGTGGATAGGGGCTAACTGTTAGGAAGCAGTATGCCCCCACCAAGTTATGACCCAAGTAAAGAGCCTGTACTTTTAAAAGCGAAAGAAGAAGCTCCTGGGACCTAACCTAGCAATTGGAGGGTGAACTTGTGCAAAGTCAATATGCGCTAGTGTTTAAAAGGGCTGAGGTGCAAAATCTGTGCCGTAACGAAAGTCGCCCCAAAAGCCCGTAGGACCTATTTTCCACTGTGTGGATAGTAGAGACACGAAATAGGCCAGTTTCGGGTTATAGCCTAATGGTCTCCCGAAAAGAATAGCGACTATATGGAAAGGACGGACGAAAGCCAAACGCTTTGACTTGTGACTTGTCTTTGCGCGTCGCACACTTCCCCATCCGAGGAGTACGTCTGTCTAAGGATCCTACTCTGGGACCTGCCACCACCCATCTCTTCCGCAGACAAAAACCCGCCAAAAGAAGACCTTGCGCAGCTGTTTATGACTCGAACTTGCCTTTTGCTTTTCTTCCATTGCTTTGGACTTCTAAGTCTGCTTTCTTCTCCTTTTAGATCACAGCAAGCCGCTCCGCTCCGAGATCAGTACCCCACCCCCCTAAAAAAAGACATAGGCAGTGGTCTTTTTTTTTTTTCCTCTCGATCTGATCTGCATGCAGAGAACGCATGAGTTTCGTCGTACGCAAGTAGGACAGGACTCTCTTTCCCCGGGCCTCTTGTGATGTGCCTCAAGGATCCTTCATGTCAGAGGAGGACGAAAGACAATCGGCGTCAGCTAGAGAGAAAGGAGCGAAGGAAGGTTAGCCGGGGTGTGTTGCAACGGGAGCCTTTTCCTCCTCAACACACCCCGGGATAGTCGCTATATGTAAAAAAACAAGCGCATAGCTAACTAGGTAGTTGGAAGGCACGTATACCACTTATCAAAAAGCAGAATCAAAGGTCTTGTAGTGGCTTGGGAGCGAATGCACCAGCCTGACCCCCTTGTTCAATTGCCCAACACACTACTAGATAGATCCCACCCAAGGTACTGGTCATCATGCCCCTAACTACTTTTTCCCGACCCACCTATACATACTCGCTAGGATCCTTCCGGACTCTAAGACCTCCCTCTTTTGAAGGAGCTAGGCGCTATAGCCCTTCAGCTCTCTCTTTGACTGGGGACTTTGTCTTTGATCCTTCTTTATGCGTAATGTCTATTTTTTAGACTCCTTTTAAAGCCTTCGCCTTGGTTCAACTCCGCACCCTTAGCCCTTTTCGTACGCAAGTTTAGTGGGTCTCGTGTCCAAACTACAAACTACTAAAGCCCTTCCTAAAAACCTTCTTTCTGCGTAATGTCTATTTTGGAGACTCCTTTTAAAGCCTTCGCCTTGGTTCAACTCTGTATCACCGTAATGTATATTTCCGTATCCCCCTTCTTTCTTGCCCCAAAAAAGGGTCCCTACGCAGAACCTCCCTTTAGTTGGATACGTCCTGCTGGGTGTCTAGAGTATCGAGGTCTTCTTCATCTTGATATAGCCTATGAGATTGGAATAACGCACGTGCTTAGGTCATGTAGCGGTAGCAGCCTAGGATCTGGTAGCGATAGCAAGGAGTAGCCGGCCTCGATCTTTTGCTCAAGTCCCCGTGTCTAGTGGGAGGGAGAAGAAATAGTTGGAGCTGCGTATTAGGAGACTTCACTCCTAGATAGCGTAGTTTAGAAGGCGCCTTCCCCGGCGGCAAGAGAGAGAGTCGTCGACCTTGTGCCCCCAAACTACCTTTGCTATCTAGTTCGAAATGATACCTCAGAAAGAAAGTACTGCAACACACCCGTCGCTTGGGCGCATGCTTAGTCCCGAACCTAGACCTAGAAAGGAAGGAGTCCTAATGATTCGTCTACCGAAACCCCACTAGAGAAAGCGCCTATGCTGCCATTGCTCTCAAAATAGACATTACGTGGAAAGAGCATTCTCTCTCGATCTCTGATCCCAGACTAAAGAAGAGTCGTTCCGGGAAAAAGGTGGGTGTCTATGCGGGACACCCGGAAGGGCAAAGCATGAGGTAGCCTTAATAAGCATTGTAGAAAAGAGTTAGAACCGTAGGAAGAAGGGCAAAGCATGAGGTAAATAAGCATTGTAGAAAAGAGTTTCGTAGTTTAGAAGCGCACAGTTTTGCGTACGCAAGTTCGAGGTGATAGCCTCTACTAAGTTAGCAAGTCTTAGCTCCTAAACTACTAAAAATAAAGACCTTTTCTTTCACGCGTTGAGTTTTGGGCTAGAAGCGCGAAAGAGGCTTTAAAAGTGGCTTTGACTCAGGTATAATGGCATGGTTTTCTTTCTTTTTAAAAGGGCTTATTTTCCATCATCTCTTACTTTGACGTGCTTGTTTTTTTTTTTGTTTTCTTTCTGGGTGGCGCGTCTTACTTTGTTTAAAAGAGTAAGGTATAGCCGTACGCAAGTTTCAAGTATTAAAGAGTAGTTTAGAATAGACATTACGGTGAAGCTACGTTGTTTTCTTTCTGCGTCTGACTTTGACTCAGGTATAAGGGAGGAAGGTAGCTTTCTAAACTACCGTAGTGCCCACTTAGAATAGGTTCACAATGTGGAAAAGAGTTAGATAATAAGGACACCGAAGATGGAGTTGGAAGCCAGAGGTGGACTTGCGTACGTAAAAAGCCGAAGACGAAGTGAAATAAGAGACGGTGGATAAGGCTTTAAAAGGACACGAGACCCACTAAACTTGCGTACGAAAAGAGCTAAGAGGTAGTGGTAAAAGGCATAACTGATGGCTTGAGAGCTACGTTGTTTTCTTTCTGCGTCTGAAAGCAAGGCAGCCGGGGTGGGTCCTATCACTTGGGCCCCCATAGTAGAACCCGAGGTCTATAGTATCCTAAAAAAAGAGGATCCTTGTTGATCCGGGGGAGGCGGTTTGAATCCACTTAAAAATAAACAATATGGCGCCCCCTAACTACTGTCTATACATAGCGCCAACACACCGCCAAGGATCCTACCTATTCCGCAGTTCTCTTTTTAAAGACGGGTGTGTTACCGGCGATCCTTTCAAGAATATGACGAAGCTCTTTTTTTTCAAAAGTGAAACTCTAAGGAACGATGGATAAGAAGTAGACGCCCCTGTCTTTCAGAAGTAGTGGGTTTGTCTATGATAGACAAGAAGACGTGCTGGAACAGTTGGTGTGAAGCTTTTTCCAACGCTTTCTCAGGCACGAAGCTGTAGATATTAGAAGTGGCATGTGCGTCAAAGAGAAAACCAAGGATCCTTCTTTTTGTTGCTAAGCCGTTTTTTCGCCCTAGACAAGTCATGGCTATAGTCGCGCTATTCTTTAACGTAGAGAACGTCTTATATAGTAGTTAGAGCTTCGTTTCACTAGAAGCAAGAAATAGGGATTCTAAAGACAAACCCGAGGCGCTATAGATCTCGTTTTTTTACTGTGGGGGTTATGAGTCGAGCTAAAAGGTAGCCGTACGTAAGTTTCAAGTATTAAAGAGTAGCCTTTAAAAGAAGGCATTAAGGAAAAGAGGCGTTATGGTAGTTGTAGTTGTAGCTTTAGCAACTACAACTACAAGCGAGCCAGGAGTTTAAAAAAGGTGGAGCCAGTAGCAAGATAAAGGCCACCATAGGATAAATAGTGGTAGTTGTTTTTTTTTTCGTAGTTTGTAGTTTGGATCCTATTTTCTATAGACAAAGTAAGTCTACAACCAAAAAGGGTGTCCAAACTACTTAACAAAAACACGAACTCTTATTCCACTACAGCTACAAACTACTAACAAACTCTAATCCACTGTTTTCCACGTACACAAGTGTAGGATTTTTCTATAGTGAAGCTACAGTAGTTTAGGATGATGGAAAATAGGATCCTAATCATTGGTTCTGAAGGTAAGGGGGAATCTGTGTGTAAGGTGGAGTAGTTTGTAGTTTGGAGCCATTAGAGCGTCAGTGAAAGCCGGACACGAGACCCACTAAACTTGCGTACGAAAAGGGATAGCTGTAGACATAGTTTAGAGGCGCTTATCAAAAAATCCGGATAAATAGTGGTAGTTGTTTTTTTTTTTCTAGGATCCTAAACTACGTAAGTCTACTGTCTATAGAGAGCTTTTAAAAGAGTTCACTTGCGTACGAAGAAAAGCAAAAGCACCAGAAGTTAGCACCAGAAGTTAGCACTGGAAGTGGGCACCAGAGGTAGGCGAAGAGAGAGAAATAGTGGATGATGGAAAATAGGATCCTAAACTACGTAATGCTTTTCCTTAGTGCGTAATACCTAGTAGAGGACTAGATAAGCAGTTAGAAGACGCGAAACTGTGCTATAAGACGATAGGCTATTCTTTTGGATTTCGCGCGTTGAGTTTGGAGCTACATGAGAAGCCTATTCATGACTTGCCTAGGATGAGACTGAAGGATCCTTGCCTGAGACCTTCTCCACTTACCTTCCACTATGCACATGGCCCCAAAGAGCTCTAAAAGAAAAGACGCGAAACCAAGACCGCGGAAAAACCCTCTACCTGACTCTTTTCCTTATTCTCTTATTTTATCTATCTGACTCCTTTCCTTATTCTCTGATTTTGATGACACGAAAGCGTATACATGACCCCAAAAAAACGCTAAGCTAATGGGGGCTAGGTGTGTGTTGCGGGCTATTACCTATGAGAAAGCCAACCATTCATCTCATTGACTGATCCGGAGCTATAACAAGAATATGAGAACATGACCAATCACCCCTATTTAGCCTATCCTAGACATGGGCGACAAACTTGCGTACGACGAAAGGAAGTCTGACTCAAGGATGAGATAGAGGCCACACATAGGTTTCCAGAGAGTTTTTAAAGCGCAGGTAGCTGTGTAGCCAACTTAAGCTTCAGCATAGCGCGACTAGAAGCAAACTTGCGTACGAAGAAAGAAAGGGAGTCACATAGTCGTTAGTTGACTTGACCCTAGCCTCTCGTTTCGGTCATTGCCTTTGCTTCCAAAGGTTTAGCGCTCTAACATTTGGGAAAAGGAATCTCCGCTTTTTCGACTCGTGTTCATTGCCTTTGCTTCCAAAGGTTTAGCGCTCTAACATTTGGGAAAATGGAATCTCCGCTTTTTCTATTCGTGTCTGGATCAAATAGAGCTTTTCGATTCGTGTCTGGATCAAATAGAGCATAGAGCTTCGAACCACCAGGGGCTAGGCATTTATTAAGACGTAGCCTCATCAATACCTTTCCTTGATAGGTTGGCTAGCGTGACTAGTTGCAACACACCCCTGCACACCGTACGCAAGTTCAAAAAAAAAGATGACCTCCAAACCACGCTTGAGGCACGACCAAGGGTTGCAACAACTAGTCTGAGGTAGCCTGTTTTTCTCGATTTCCTTATTTCGTAGCGGGTTGGGTATAGAAGGGGCGATTGCTTTTCTTACCCTAAGCTAGACCACTGTGGAGAAGCCTAGTTGCATAGGAGTTCGTAGTGGTAATGTAAACGTATTTGAGTCCCACACCAAGCAAGAAATCTACCAGCAAGGATCCTACGGAAAAAGGAAAGCAGAGGTGGGCACCAGAGTTAATAAGAGTAAGGTAGCCTAAGCTCTGTTAGGAGCTCACACAGTAGCCTAAGCTCTGTTAGGAGTGATCACCAGAGAGAAGCAAGGAGTTAGCACAGTAGCCTAAGCTCTGTTAGGAGAAGGAGTGAGCAACGTAGAGAAGCTCTGTTAGGTGTGAGCAACGGAGAGAAGCTCTGTTAGGTGTGAGCAACGGAGAGAAGCAAGGGATGTTGAGAGCCATTAGAGGTGGACTAGGAGTGTTGCTGAGCTATAACCTCCGGACTTGCGTACGTTTAAAAATATACATTACGGGTTAAAGTGAGCACAGTAGCCTAAGCTCTGTTAGGAGCTCACACGCTAGGCATTGATGCATCCTTTTATATATAGATCGAAAACGTACCACTTGCGTACGAGGATCCTTGTTTGTCTTTGTATTGCTTATTTTTTTTACCCTGAAAGAGTAGATTAGAAGTGAGTTTGAGAAGAATGGAGAAGTACATCGCGTGTTAAAAAAAAACCTGCCTTTTATAAACTACGCTCCAAAAGCTTGTTTGGATTTCTACACCACTCGTGAAAAAACAGGGCCTATCTTGGAAATAAAATCTGTCATGTTTAAGCCATCCTAGTCTGGATGGCTTAAGAAGTGGGTTTGCCTAACAGTTAGGCGCGATTGGCTAGGCTAGATATAGCCCCGTAGAAGTATGCACATGTCAAAGCCTATACGAAAGGGGAAGGGGCAAGATCTAAAAAGCGTTGCAACGGTCTAATCAGTTTGCAGGTCACTGTTCGCTATTCTTTACAAAAGTGCACTCAACGCAATTCCTAGCCCCACCTCCTTCTTTAGCCAAATAATAACCCTGTTTTAAATAGCTCAGAAAGACGCTTATTCTAATCTTTTAACCCACGCTTTTCTATCGCTAGCTCAGAAAGACCCTTATCTTGTAGCTTTAGCAAGAGCTACCTAACTCAACCTCCAACGTTTATATAACAGCACCACCTCCAAAAATAAAAAAGCTACTCTCAGTTGTTAGAAGGCTACCTTGGAACCTACTAGCTCAAAGAACCTAGCTCTCGCGTCTTGCTTCCCCGATCCTTTGGAACCTACTAGAAAGATTGGGAACCGGCGCGAACCCAAACTAGGGTAAGTGCTCAACCTTTTGGCCCTAGAATCGCTCGTGTCAACTTCAACCTCCCTTTTGGTAGGCTACTCATTGGCCCTTTTCTCCGTACGCAAGTTCGTCCCAACTTCAACCTCCCTTTTGGTAGGCTATTTGAGGATAGCCACATTGGGGATTTACGCGGGATTTTCACCCCGAAAGCAAAATGGAAACTCACTCACCCGCTCATTCTCCGCGTAAGGCAGCCTATGTCCTATACGCCATTGCCTCTCTAAAAGAAAGACCTGATTTTAACCACTAGAGCTATCGTGCAGTAGTGGTCAAGTCTATAGAATAGGAAAATGGCGCCATTTAAAATCAATCAAAATGTCTTTCTTGCAGGTCCTCTAGAGCTAAAAGAAGGATCCTAGCTGCTACCGTGCGCTTTGCTTTCTAGTGCTGGTAGCCAGAGGTAGCTTTCTAAGCTTTCTAACAACTAGAAGGATCCTAGGTAGGATCCTTGAGTAGCTTTCCAACGCTGCGTAGCAAGCGCTCTGTTAGGAGTAAGGTAGCCGTGAGTTTAAAAGGGCTAAGAGTTTAAAAGAGGTGTGGTAGTGATTAAAGCGCTAAAGAGTGAAATAAGAGTTAAGAGACAAGACAAGCAATCCATCTGAGCTAAGGTGGATGCTATTTAAAACAGACTTGCGTACGTTAAAAAGGGCTAAGAGATTGCTAAAGCTCCTAAAGATTAGAGGAAGCAGCAAAAAAAGGTGTGGTTTAAATCTTTTATTTTTATTTTAGACGGAGGATCCTAGTGAGACCTAAGAGCCATTAGGGCGTCAAGGATCCTAGAAAGAATAGAAAAGGCGGATAAAGAAAAGCGGAGTAAAAGAAGAGTTAAAGAAGCCGGAGTTAATAAGGGTTAAAGCGATAAGATTGCTAAAGCTAGTAGTGGTAATGTCTAAAGCCATTAGCACCGGAGTTTCAAAAAAGGTAGTTTAGGAGCCTTTTCTTTGATTTTATTTTAGACTTGCGTACGTTAAATAAGAGTTACGTTTTCTTTCCTAATTCTTTCATAGTGGTTCTTTCTAGTGCTGGGCATTTTCACAGCCTTTAGACCTCGGCTGTAGATCCTGGCTTTTGACTTAGCTGAGTCTTGCCAAGGATCCTAGCTCAGCATTATAGGCATTACCGCTATGAAATCGTAGTAAAGGTATTTGATCCTAGCCGATAGCTACTATGGACATTACCGCTACGACATCTCAAAAAACCAGACCTGACCGGAGAACGCCCGAGATTTTAAGAGAAGCCCTATTTTCCATCATCCTCAGACCTTCCTCATCGCTCTCTGGTCCAGCCGCTCCCAGTGTTTAGAACTATGCACGCGCTCCCAGTGTTTAGAACTATGCACGCGCTAGGTCTTATACCTTTATCCACGAGAAACCTGGCCTAAACACCTCTTATATCCGAGAGGTGTTTGTCTTTGTAGTATATCGTTGGTTTAGTGAGCCAAGCTAATCTGGGTACCCTAAGGCCTGACCTGACCCTAAGTCAATGGCGGAAAGGACAGTTCTAGTTAGAAAAAAACCCTAAGGCCTGACCCTAAGTCATTGTTTTTTTGAAAGGAATAAGGAAAAGAGGTGGGCACTGTAGGACCATGGGAAATGCCGGAGATTTATTATTCTCATTTGTTGCCCCTAAGGTTTGAGTAGCGAAAAAGGTTTACTGAAACGCAACCCTCGCTAGCACACCACTGATGCCCCCTCCTAACTCTTTTCTTTAATCCGACTCTAGCTTTTTCCACAGAAAGAGCGTAAGTTTGCTCTTATGCGTCGACTATGAAGCACTGAATAAGGGGTAAAATCCATAACTTGCGTACGAAGAAGAAAAGAAAATCCATAAGAAGAAGAAATGCGTCGACTATGAAGCACTGAATAAGGTTTCACTTGCGTACGAACTTGCGTACGAAAAGAAGAACAAGTTTTAAAAGCAGCAAAAATAGGCGAAGAAAGCCAAGAACTTGCGTACGGTGGAGCTAAGGTGGTTTTTTGATGATGGAAAATAGGACTTGCGTACGTTAAAGTAGTTTAGAGCAAGAAAAGCTACGGGAGTGTAGTTTGTAGTTTGGAAGCTCTTGCTAAAGCTACAAGAATAGGTAGGATCCTAAACAACTTGCGTACGGTGAAAAAGAGCTACGATTGATTGCTCTTCCTTAGCCTTCGCTGACGCTTCTAACGCCTTAAGGCATGCCACAAAAATACACCACGAACAAGAAAATAAGAGGTAGCCGGATTAAAGAAAAGCGCTGGCTCCACTTCTTTTCCGCAACCAAAAAGGGTGTCCAAACTACTTAACAGCTACAAACTACTAACAGCTACAAACTACTAACAGCGCAACTTGCGTACTACAACTCTTATTCCACGTACGCAAGTGTAGGATTTTTCTATAGTGGTAGTTTACTTGCGTACGGCTACCTTATCCATCGTCTCTTTTCGTACGCAAGTTTAGTGGGTCTCGTGTCCAAACTACAAACTACTAAAAAATAGCTCTTTTCCACTGAGGATCCTCAGCAACACACTCTCTTTAAACTTGCGTACGGCTACCTTACCCCATTCTACCTCCACCTTTTTGAAACTCCTGGCCCTAAACTACTAAAACTCCGTCGCCCTTCTTGTCACTCTTCTTTTCGGGCAGGGTAGGCGTTATTAGCCGCTAAAAAAACGCTAGGATCCTTGGCCTTTGTTCGTACTTTCGTCCTATACTCTTCTTGTTATATCTATATCCAGGTGCTACAGAGGCGCACCCACTATACTATGATATGCACATGCCACTTCGCTAACAACCTATCCTTACGCGCTTATTTCAACATCTAACACCAGGTAGTTTAGGCCACTCCTAAACTACAACTACTTCCTTTTTTTAAGAGCTGGGTTGAGGGCGAAGGTAATAGCGTCCACGTGTAGCTCCTAAGTAGCACCGTTTGTCTAAAGAAATCAGAAGGTCTCGAATGCCTCTTGAGTAGCCGTCCTATCACGGCACCCGTCGGAATCAAAGCAACTCAAGCCAGCCGTAGTGTACAAGTGGAAAGGGCCCGACTTGCGTACGGGGATTAGGAGTTATGGTTTTAGGGAATGGACGCTGCGGTAGTAGAATGAGGCACATAGCCAAAAAGTAGCTAGAGGGTCATATTTTCCCAGTCGTAGAAAGTGGTCGCGCAAAGGCATCCCCAATCCATGGTTTTTTTGAACTCTTGTGTAATGCTTTGGAGCTGCTAAAAGAAAGCTATGAATGTGTAGCCTACTGGAGGAAGAAGAGTAAAATCCCTAGCAAGAATAGCTGGTAAAAATCCCTAGAATAAAGAAAAGAAGAGCGACGCCAAGACCGGGCGTCGAAGAGCTGCAACACACCCCAGTACAACAGTAGTTAGAGGTCCTCCAAAACTACGCTACCTATTCTCTATGACAACTGAGGCCTGCAAGGGGTGTGTTGTTGCGACGCATAGAAGGGGTTGTGAAAGAGTAGTTTGGGACTGGCTTTTGCTTGTGCTCAAAGGGATCTCGCGACTCGGAGCCGCAAACTTTGATAGACATGATGACAACTACCTCTAACTACTAAAGGCCTAGCCACAATGAAAGTACAGGCCTGTGTTGCAGCATCTAATCCTCGGTCTGTGTTTTGGACAACGTCAAAAGCGGAAGACTTGCGTACGGCGAAGGAAAAAGCTGGCTTGTAGTGGTTATGTCTATACCAGAGCGTTTTCCCCCCGAAAGAAAAGAGCAACTACCCGTCTTTGAAAGAAAAGAGAAAAGAAAGAGCGACTACTTTAAAACTATGGCTATTGGAGTCAAAAGCAAGGCGATAGACAGGCAGGACGAAAGAAAAGCTTAAATCTTTCAAAGCCCTAAAGACCTATGCATTCTATAGCTATCTAGTTGTGCGTAGTGGATTCTTTCCTTTCTATGCGACTTCTAGTTGCGTAGTGTATTCTTTACTAGCTCAAGGATCCTACCTATTCTTGCGCTTTTCTTTAATTCGATCTTTCTCTGCGATATAGTCTAGGACGAAAATGGAAAGACTGGATTGGCTCTTTCCTACCTCACCGTACGTAAGTCAGCACAGCGCAAAGAAGAAGATCAGAAGAATCAAAACCTTTAGCCGCGCATCCTCGGCAGACCCACCTGGTCTTAACTGATGTGATGCGCCAAAAAGAGCGTAGAAGGATTATAGAGCGCAAAAAGGAAAGATTCTTTTGGCTTTTTTTCTACAACAAGAGTAGTTATTTTCTTTAGGCGTCGGCTACTTCATACCTCAGGAGGATCCTTGCTTGACTCGTATCGTAAGGCGCCAAAAGAAAGAAGAGTAGTTTAGAAGACTCACTGAGTAATAGGCCGATGATATGAAATTGCCGTGTATACAGGGGGTTGGTTTCGGAATGTAGTGCTTCCACCACGCTATATGGGCGTCCTTCTGATGAGAATGCAGTTTACGCAGGTCGCAACTTTACTTTTGCGCGTATCCCTATCCAAAAAAAAGGGTACTCGGAGTGTAACCCGCCGTCTCTTCTTGCTCAAACACCCCATAATAAATCCATATCTCAGCTGTCTTACTACGCCTAGAGTCCTGCGCAGTGGTGAAGTAAGGTGGACTATAGAATAGGGGTTTGCCAATCCTTCCTAGATAGTTCTCTATCTGCATCTCTAAGCTTAGAGGAAAATCTGTAGTTGTAGTTTGGAGACTTCTGGCTAAATCGCGCTCGTCTTTATAGCCGAGAGCTCCAAAAAACACACTCGTAGCGCGAAGGTCTTTCTTGCTTCACCGTAATGTCTATTTCTGGTAGCTTTAGCAACTCCTAAACTACGACTCCAAACTACAAACTACTTAAAGCCGTACGCAAGTCCAAAGAAAGGCCTAGCCCTTTTTAACGTACGTAAGTCCTAGCTTTATGAAAAACACCTCTAAACTACTCTTTAATACTTGAAACTTACGTACGGCTACCTCGTAGTTTAGGGAACCGGAGCTACTTGTTGCTATTTGAAAGGCTTCCACCTCCAGTGGCCTTCTTAGAGCGCGTCGGTAAGGTAGCCTAACCTTCACCGTACGCAAGTTTCACTTATGCTTCTCTAACCTTCACCGTACGCAAGTTGCACTTACGCTTCTAAACTACTGAGTTGAGTTGCTTGTCTGCCTTAGTCGGAGTGAAAAGAGGTAGCCGTACGTAAGTTTAAAGAGAGAAAGAGAGGTGGAGTTAGGGTTAGGTAGCTTGCTAAAGCTAGTGTTATTAAAAAAACTTTAAGTAGCTGGAGTTGCTAAAGCTTCGTTTCACTAGGAGTCAAGGGCTTTAAATAGAAGACAGAGGTAGTTGCCTAAAATATACATTACGGCGTACGCAAGTAGCTTTAAAAGGAGGTAATAGTCTGGGGTAGGCCCCTAACTGCTGAGAGAGGTGGGAGCTATCTGTTACTTGCGTACGAAGAAGGTGGAGCTAACTCTAAAAGGAGGAATAGAGAGAGGAAAGGGTAGCCGAAGGTGGAGCTGTTATATATAAGGAGTTTCAAAGAGTGAAAGCTACGGGAGTGAAAAGTAAGCTAACGCCTCGTGTATGGGTAAGAAATAGCTGTTATATATAATGCGAAAGAAGATGCTTTGGCTGGTGAAAGAAGAACCTAGACTAGGAGCGCCACACGTACGAGACCTCAAAACCTGGGAGCGCACATGTATGAGACCTATTCTGCAACCTAACCGATGCAAGCAACCTAACTAACTCTTTTCTTTATCTTTAGAATTAGACTTTTCCATCATGCGTGATCTTTTCCGTGTCCCAATCGTGCGTTATGGGTAGGACATAGGTTGAATAGGAGTTCCAGTACTTGCCTTTCCTTTCGGCGGCGTGCGACTAGGTTGAATAGGAGTTCTGGTACTTGCCTTTGGCTTCGAAGATGTTGAATAGGATTTCCAGTACTTGCCTTTGGCTTCGAAGATGGGAGTTTTCTCTCCGTAATGTATATTTCAGAGGGGTTTTGGGCGATTTCCAAAGGTTAGGACTAGTCGGCCTAGTATCAACGCGTTAGCAAGGGCTTATTCTTTGGCAACTCGCTAGATATCCTTGTGTCGGCGACGCGCTATGACCTAAGGTCGGCATAGCTTCGGCTTCAGCACAGGAGGTTTTCAGATGCACTCTTTACTCTTTCTCAGATTCCCGCGCCCGAGAAGAGGACCCTAGCCATACCTAAATAGAGAGACTTACTAGATACTCTCCTTACTGAAGTGGGGTTGAGTGTTGACTAGGATACAAGCAGCCGAAGAGCCTTAGCGCAACAAAGTCGACCCATACTAAGCTGGAACTCTTTGATACGCGATGTCACTATAGCTATAGTTGGGGGCTATTGCTCCTTCTGTGTGACTGCGGCTTGTGTTTGTGTCTATGTATACTAAGCTTTGGAGACATAACTCCTAAAAAAAAAACCAACGCGGAATAAAGAGTAGTTTAGAAACGCGTACCTTTCGCTGTAATGTCTATTTAGAATGCGGTTCTTCGCCTAGGATCCTTGGCTCGTCGACTTGTAGTTGCCTAAAATATACATTACGGCGTACGCAAGTACAACTAGCCTCTAACTCTTTTAAAAAGCTCTTTCCACCCACACCTCTAGGGAACTTGCTACGCTACTCGTAGTTTAGGATCCTACCAATGATTAGGATCCTATTTTCCATCATCCTAAACTACAAAAAAGCTACGTTAAAAAAATAGCTCTAAACTACTTTCACCGTACGCAAGTTGTTTAGGATCCTACCTATTCTTCTTTAACTGACGCTCTAACAGATTATTTTATCCGGCTACCACCTCTAAACTACTCTTTAAGGCTTTTTTTGAAAACTTGCGTACGCTCTAAACTACTAATGCTCTTTCGTTTTTCCTTTGTCCCTTTGAAGCCTCCTTATTCCTCCTTTGACTCTTATTTCACTCTAGCTCCAAACTACGACTCCTAATTTGTTCCTCCGTCTCTTTTTAACTCTCTTCTCTTTTGTTAAAAAATGGCTCTCTAAAGCTACCTACTAAAACCTCTGAGCTACTTGAAACTTGCGTACGGCTTCCAAACTACAACTCTTATTTCACTTCCACAAAGAGCTAGCTCTCTATAAAACCTCTAAACTACTCTTTAATACTTGAAACTTGCGTACGGTAACCCTTTTAAAACGTGGGCAACTCCACCTCTAAGCTACTCTTTAATGCTCTTTCATACTTGAAAGGCTTTAGCACTTGCTTTTAAAATAGCCGTAATGTATATTTTAGGCTTTAGTAGTTTGGAAAACACCGTACGCAAGTTTGGCTACCTTATTCTCACTAGGATCCTCGCTATAACTATGTCTATTGCTATAGCTCCCACCTCCGTTGTTAGCTCCTTTTGAAGCCTCTAAACTACTCTTTAATACTTGAAACTCTATATACATTACCACTACCTCTAATTGGTTCCACCGCTAAACTACTCCGCGTACGTAAGTGTTCTAAACTACTAATGCTCTTTAGACAAATCCGTTAAAAAATAGCTCTAACAGATTCCACCTTCACCTATTCTATTCTATTCTCTATTTGGCGTACGCAAGTCACCCACCTCTTATTTGCTGCTAGCTCCTTTTGAAGCCTCTGGTAACCCACTTAAAAAAAATATACATTATGGGCAACACCACTTCTTTTCTTTAATACTTGAAAGGCTTCCTAGCCCAGACCACTATATACCCTATAGACAAGCCCACTACGTCTATAGCGAGTCCTTGTTACGCGAATCGAAGCCATTACACGATGCCAGTCATAGTACACCGCGATATGAGGGGAGGGGCTGCTACTGCTAGTGGAATTGTTTGAAAGGCCCGTCTTCTTGGTGCCATCAAGTTTTTTTTGCCTGTGCTCTTGTAGGTTCAGCTAGGCTACCTCTTATTTGACTTTAAAAAGCAGCTAGCTTACGTCTATAGCTAGCTTAGTGGGTTTGTCTATAGGGTATAGTGGTCTTTACTCCGTAGGCTACTCTGCGTACCAGTCATGTCTATAATGCTACTTTCTTAGAAATGCGACTTTCTTAGAGCTCTTTAAAAGAGGCTAGGCGGAGAAACGGTAGCGCCCGCCAGTAGGTTATTCCGGCACTAGAAAGCAAACGCACAAGGGTTGCCCAAGGATCCTAAGCCTACAGGTGTTTTTTTAGAAAGAAGAAGTGAGGTAGCCTAACCTACTCCTATTAGGCCGAGGCGTAATCGCGAAGGGGCCCTAAAAGTAAGGTATTAGGTTTCTAAACTACTTTAAAAAAAGAAAGAGGTGCTGGGCAAATAGGTCGGCCTTGTTGGAAAGGCAGGGCTTAGGGGCCTCAGGGCACGTCGCATGCAACTGAATAGCGATAGCGAGCTAACTCCTAACTATTTTTTAACGTACGCAAGTCTGAGCTACTTGAAAGGCGCCCATTTTCGCTAACAATCAAAGATCGAATAGGGGTTGCGCTAGGTCTCTACGGGTGTGTTGCCGCTCGCCGTCGCCCTGTTTTCTCTAGTGTCGCGCCAATCGCAAAGTCGATACTATCTACCATCTGCCGTTGTCGCGCCTCTAAACTACAAACTACTCCGCTTAGCAAAGTTGATACCATCTCTCTTAAAAAAAAGGTAGTTTGGGAGCGCTTTTTTCGATCGGGGCCTACCTTGTACTCTACTAGTCCTGCGTTCTACGTCCTCCAAAAAAAGGCCTATACAAATTCCCATGAAAAAGCTAGAATTGCTTTCGTAGTGGTTATGCCTTGTTTTCTTTCCCAGATAAATAGTGAAAAGATAGAAAAAGCCTTGCTATTAGCTAGGAGCAAATGTCAGCACTAGAAAAGGGAAGGTCTAGGTAGCCGGATTAAAGAAAAGAGCCAGCAAAAATAGACATTACGAGGAAGCTTGTAGTTGAGCTTTTTTTTTTTAGCTTAGCACTGCCTGCCTTATGAAGCCACATCCCTAAGCTGCTCTCGGCCTTGCTGTCGCTCTCTTAACGCAGTTTTTTTAGGGAGAGTTTGAGTTGGTTGCTCAAGGATCCTCAGCCGAATCAAAAGATGAGGCGAGCTCAAGACAGTAGGTTATTCTGCTTCTAAACTACTCTTTCATACGAGACACGATCGAAAAAGCATTGGAAGCGTGGCTAAACTACTGAGGTAGAGAGTCAAAAGAGTCGAAAAAGCATTGGAAGCGTGGCTAAACTACTCAGGTAGAGAGTCAAAAGAAAGATCAAGCAAGAAAGCGAGAAGGAAGCCGAACTTGCGTACGTTAAAAAGGGCTAAGAAGGACGCAGCAAGAAAGCGAGAAGGCTTCAGTTTCGCCGACATGAGATCTGAAACTAAGTGACTATCGTAGGCGGGGAGGCTATAGACTAGAATCCTTACGGGTTCGATTCCTGATTGATCATAATCGTTGCCTCAAGTGAAAGTGCCTAAAGCAGCATCAAAGAAAATGGAAGACGGAGTCCGTTCTTTGTTGGGTCAAACTCTTCTCAAACTGCTAGACATGATCACACTATAGCAATAACTGTAGCTGTGCGTGCGGTAGGGGATTCTTCTACAAGAAAAAAAAAGAAGTGGCGTCAAGGGCGGCATTTCATAGAGAAGTCCTAAAGAGCAATAAAGGCGTTCCTAGGCTGCCTTAGGCCTAAGCGTTGCTCGGTTGTCGCTAGTAGATATAATCAGATCCGTATGGAGATTCTATTTGCTTCACTGCTTCTTTTTGTTGCTTGCACGCTTCACTCCTCTCTTCCTTCGCGACTTGCGCTTTATAAAAGACACCTATGACCCTCTTTTCTTTTAAAGAACCCCTTCAGTATGGATTCGTGGTTCGAGTCGAGAGTTTGATCCTAGCTCTGTCTAAGATAGGCGATCAGGTTCGTAGTTTAGGATCCTTGCCGTCTTCTATCTAAGCCCTGCGGTCGTAATGTAGTCTCGCTATTGCTTGGTCTCTTTCCTCCTATCTAGGCAGAGCGGGTCCGTAACGCAGGATACTTTCGCTTGCAGGATATTCATGCCTACTTTTAAAGCCTTGTGATCTGTCTATTCTACTTGGGAATTGTTGGTCTCCCTCCATTTGCGTGGCATGATTCTGGCAATCAAAGATCTTTCTTACGGCAAGAAAGCAGATACGAGCCATAGAAGCCCCAATCAGAGAGAATAGCCGGATTAAAGAAAAGAAATGAAGCACTTTGAAACCTTAGGACAGATAGGAGCTGGGACAGGTAGGAGCTGCTGCTGCCATATGCTAAGGTGTATAGACCAACCGAACGGAAAAGAAGAGGACTTGCGTACGGAGACATAGGTGAACTAAACCCCAGCCCAACTGCGCTATGATCCATGCATTCAGGCCCGAGAGAAGCTACAGGCAAAGAAGACTACCCATAGCTCATGACTGAATCTAGATGATCTGAGCAAAGCTATCGCACAGGAATGAAGCCGGATTAAAGAAAAGAGAGCATGCGCCTTCGCTTATAGAGGCCTCCTTTATGGCGCGTAAGATTCCTCTGACTAGTGAGATAGACTTGCGAATGGCTGAATCGCAAAGTCTCCAAAGGTTAGGAAGGATCCTCGCATGATGCCAGTGTGAGTCTCTGAACTGGTCATGACAATGAGATCTCATTGCTGGTCGGATTCAACGAGGAGCCAATCGAGGACCTGTTCGCCTTTCTCGTTCGTGGTGAGAAATGAAGCCTACTAGTCTGACTATGACGTTCGTGGTGATAGATGAAGCCTACTAGTCTGACTATGACGTTCGTCACGAGTCTGCTTTGTGGAGCCTCTTTTTGAAACGGTCCTTGCTATTTGAGCTTCCGCGTCTAAGACCCAAGACTGGATCTTCGGTAGCCAACAAGAGAAGTGCTTTCTGGGTCAGGGGAGGCGTCGTGTACTATTTTCCTTGCCACTCGCCAGCACACTGCTTTCACTCGTTTTGCTCTGATACGCTATGCCACTCGCCAGCACACTGCTTTCACTCGTTTTGCTCTTATATGCCATCCTTGCTATCCGAACGCTTGAAGAATAGCTTCCGCTAAACTACTAACCCCCACTCAGTCTCTTACATTCAGCAGTCATAGAAGCTATATGGATTAAAAAAAAACACGTGCACTCAAAAAAATAAGTCGACCGAAGACCGTAGTTTGGAATGCCAGTTGGTCTTAAAACCTTATTGTGTGCTTCCTTCTAGTCCTTCCTTTCCTAGACTAGAAGCCCCAGGGACTTTCTTTTATCGGACGCTATCAACGCAAAGGACGCAAAAAAGCACTATTCGGGACGGTAGTGGAACCCACTCTCTAAAGGTTAGAGAGCCGAGGATCCTAGGCACCGGAGCCTTTGGTGGGACAGGCCTTTAAAAATACAGCACTCGAGTCCTTTCTGGTCCTCCCAGGAGAAATGGAATCTCATCCATGAGGTTCAGCACTAAGGGCCAGCTAGGCGGACAAGATTACCACTACCGTTGAAGCCATGCCATTGAATCGGCGCTCCGTCTTGGAAAGAGGAAGCTTTCGTGATTCGCTAGAAGTCGCTCAGCAACAAGTTGAGACCCTGTTTTTTTCCCCTACTATAATCACCTTTTTTTTTGGCAACGCCTTTTCAATGACACGCAGGCAACGCGTACCCCTTCCTTCAATGACACGAAAATACTGTACCACGCGTACCCCTTCCTAAACTACAGTGATCTGGGGGCTCTTTTTCGAAGGTACTTGTCCGGCCACCTTCTTCACTTAGCTTGGCTCCTTACCAATCTTTGGTGCTACCCGCTTTGGCTTTTCTTCATAACCTCAATTCTATCCTTCTTTGTGACCAAAAACGTCCTCTAGCCTACTTTTTGGGTACTTGCATACGGTGATAGCTTTTCAACCGGATACTAGCCAACAAAGAGAATAGCCTACGGGGTGTGTTTTTGATTCTTACAGGTCTAGTGAAACTTGCAAGATCATAAGAATAAAAACCTTTAGCCAACGCACCGCCGGAGTTTCAAAAGGCAGACCCTACTCAAACCTACTGCCTATTTTTAAAGAACCCAAAAAGGTAGTTGTAGTTTAGAAGGATCCTTTTTATTCTTAGGTGCCGCTTTTTTTTGCACATAAGAATAAACTGGTCCATCTTCAGCCAGAGAAAGGCTGGAGCTTGGGCCCGGAACGTTGGTTTGAAGTAGCGCAGAGCACTTATTTCAAACACACCTATAAATGCCCATGGTGGAGACTATCAACGCAACGGTGTTTTAAAACTGGAGACTGGAGACTCTCACAATGCACAGGTAGAAAGAGATGCCAACGAAGGATAGGCTGGCGTCCGAGGAAGGAATAGCACTCCAAGCATACGGAACCCATAGTGAAGCATAGAGCATAGATGGAAGTATAGAAGAAGCCAGCATGCAGCTCTAACTGAGAGCCTCGGCGGTAATGGCTAGTTGTCCTCGGCGTAGTAGTGATCCCCAAAACACAGAAAGCGAAGACCTTTACTTTCAAATAGTTGGCGCAGCGGTAAAAGAGCGGTCATTGTCGAAGGAACCGAGGCAAAGAGCTCCAAACAGTAGCTAGAAAGCAAATAGCTACGGCGAACTTGCGTACGCAAACCTTACTTGTCTCATTTATCTTCAGATGAAGGAAAAGTAGTTCGGAAGCACATGGGTTTTTATTTTAGCCTAGCTCCCCAAGGTTTCAAGAGCCTAGCAAGAACAAGAGCTCTACCCTGCGCCAACTATTGTCTCTTGAAACCTTGGGTTGAGCCAACATAGCTCCTAACTTGCGTACGAAGTTCTATCTTTTGCGGGAAGGAAAGCGAGAACAATAGACAAGAGATGTTCTTTCCTCTACTTTAAAAGAAGATGATCCGCTAAACTACCGCTTGGTATTTGAGACTTCTAAACTACACTCTGCGCTTCTGGTCTATTCTCCAGCCTCTTTTCTTTAATACTTGAAACTTGCGTACGGCTTCCAAACTACCTTTCCACATCTAACACCTCCGTTAAAAAGAGTAAGGATCCGACTGTGCTACTGTTACGTGTGAGCTCTTTACTACGTTGCTGCTTCTCTCCGGAGTCCTCTAATCTACTGTTTACCCCTAACTAGAATGCAAAATCTCTCTCATTTCGGCGTACGCAAGTTTCAAGTATTAGTAGTTTAGAGCATTAGTAGTTTAGAGTAGCCTTTAGTAGATGTAGTTTTAGAAGGCATTGTAGTTTGTAGTTTGGAGTAGTTTAGAGGCGTTATGGTAGTTGTATTTAAAAAGCAACTACAAGCGAGTCAGGAGTTATGGTATTTTAAAAAGCAACCACTCCTAAACCACCCAAGAGCCAGCTTCTTCGTACGCAAGTTTCGCTAGTGTTTAAAAAAGCAACCACTCCAAACTTTCTTTTTAAAGTAGCAACCAGCTTCTAAAACACACTACTGGCTTCACCGTACGCAAGTATCGAGACTCTAGGGGATCTCCGTACGCAAGTCTTATTCTTTTGAGACTCTGTCGCTCTTTCGCGTCGTTCAAATATAGATAGGAAAGTAGGCGTTGGTATTTAACTAGTGCAGGTGCCTTCTTCTTTCTGAGACGCTAGTCAACAGCTAGGTTTAAAAATAAGTCTGTACCCAAGAACCATACCTGGGACTCTTTTGCCCATAGACTTGTCCTTTTCTTTTAGCTCCGCAACACCACTAGTTGCTACTTTAAAAACAAGCTACCTTCTTCTAGCTATAGTCTACACTAGGATCCTTGGCTCTTTTGTTTCTTTTCTATCGCTAAAAAAAAAGGGCTCTGGTCTTTTCCACATTGAACCTATTCTAAAAGCTAGAAGAAAATACCTTTCCCCCTTATTTCACTCCTTAGCTAGCTCTAAAACACACAGAAACTCCTTATCCATCGTTCTCTTTTCTGCTGTTTGTATGCAGTTTAGAAGGCGTTTTATTAATTAGCACCTTTCTTTTGTTAAAAAATCACTCTAAGTACGCAAGTTCCTTTTTTTTTGAGAACCTATTCTGTGTTTTAGTGGGCACTACGGTAGTTTGTAGTTTGAAAGCTACCTAGGAACGAAACCCTAACTCAAGGATCCTACCTATTTTTGCTTCCTCTGCGTTCAAGAACTCAAAGGCTTCCACCTTTTTTATAACTACCTTTGTCCACCGTACGCAAGTCCAAAAGAGTTCTAACTCTTTTCTACAATGCTTATTAAGGCTACCTATCGGCGTACGCAAGTTTAGCCCTAACAGAATTTAACTCCGGCTTTCTAAACTACTAGCACAAGGATCCTACCTATTTTTGTAGCTTTAGCAAGAGCTTCCAAACTACCTTCTAGCTATGATCTACGCTCGCACTTCTAAAAGAAAGCTGGCCCCACCTACGGCTTCCTAACTCACTCCACCTATGGCTTCCTAACTCACCCCACCTTCGGCTACCTTTTATATAACACCTCGCAACTACCCCTCTTGTTACCGGTGCTTACTATCCTCTCTTGTTTTTTTTTTTTATGTCTTAAAACACACAGCGTAGTTTAGAAATATTTCTTTTTTAAAAAGAGAAAAGATAGAGAGAGTTTAGGGCTTGCGCAAGCTTGCGCAAGCTTGCGCAAGCTTGCGCAAGCTTTAAAAGGATTTGTCTATAGATAAGAGTTTAAAGACGGTTTTTAGAAAACAAAAATAAAAGAGCTGTAGATTAGAAGGAGTTAAATAAGAGTCAAAGCTTTGTTGCTACGAAACTAGCGAAATCCTTGTTAGTGGCTTTTTAAAGATCCTTGCCATTTCCTGTTCCTACGTGGCTTCTCAGCTATTCTAGCTTAGAAGGTTGGGGTTGTTTAGGACTTGCGCACCTTAGTAATCCTTAACTGTAACTGTCTAATTTTGCATCATGCTTGGAATGGTAGCTAGAAGCAAGAATGGTAGCTAGAAGCAAGAAGGATCCTTGCTTATCCTTTGGTATTTTAGGTGTTGCTAGGGCTATCGCTATGGTAATTTTGCTGAGGGTATACCATTGGTTTGCTGAGTTGCTGTGTGTCATAGGAGGATTTCTTAGGTGCTGCTTGCTGAGGGCAGCGTATGCAGGTGCTGCATGCTCTGGTAAGTGTTTTGACTGGTGGTAAAAGTGTCCTAACTTACCTACCTGTCATTTTTCTTAGTGTAACGCCGGTGTGCTAGGATCCTTGGCCATTTTCCTTTAGTTAAAGCTTGCTTTTTTAAGCTTTTGACTTTCAAAAAGGGTGCCATCTGGGCTCACAACGCTTGCTCTCGGTCTGGGACCTAATTGTTAAGAAGATGACCTTGTTTTTTTGAGCCTTCCTCCTTACGGTGATCCTTTGTCTCACCGTACGCAAGTCTTTCAGGTCTTTTCCGCGTACGTAAGTGTGTCCTCTTTTCCGTACCTGTAGTTTCCGCGTACGCAAGTTCTGAATGATCGTGTTGCTCTTTTTTTACCTAGTGAGTATGCTGATCAATTGCCTTGGAATGTACCCCCTCTCATGAACCTTTGTAATCGTCGTTTCTCCGTACGCAAGTGCTCTCAAACTTTTCTTCCTTTTGTGCTCTCTAATCGTCAGTTCTCCTACAAGACTTCTTATTCATAGCTAGGCACGAACATAGCAAGAAGCGTCCTGTCCTGGACCTCTCCTAGGCTTTTTTTAGCGAGACAACTAGACTTGCAAAGAGTTCTATCAAAACCACCTAAGAGAGTTGAAGCAAAGACGCCATTGTTTAAAGGGAAGGGGCTTACTAGGAGATGTGGGGGTTACAGCAGCGGCAAAGGGGAGTACTGAAGTCCGAGGTCTAAACTTTGGCAGGACTTGCGTACGAAGAAAAAAGGGGCTTACTCCAAACCCGCTACTTAGATAGATGACGGGCGCACAACTAGAGTTTTTTTTTTTTTTATAGACCGCCCTAAAACTTTAGGAAAGAGCGAGGCTAGGCTAAAGTGGGACTCTCCCTATAGCTATAGATAGAAAGCCGCACGCTTATGGCTTCTGTCTGAAGCTAGTTCTTCTTCTTTAATCCTTGGCGGAAAAAGGCTTTTAAAAGGTACGTAGTTTAGGAGCAGTTAGAAGCCGGATGAAAGTAGTTTAGAGCCATTAGAGCTATTTTTTAACAATGTATATAATACAGCATAAAAGAGAACGATGGAAAAAATGAGGAGTCAGAAGCCATAGTTAAATAAGAGTCAAAGCCGTAGTTTAAAAGAGTCAAAGCCGTAGGCTAAAAAAAAACCGGATGAAATATACATTACGGAAAAGCTAAAGAAAAGGGTTAGAGGTGGACTTGCGTACGTTTAAAAGAGTGTGTTGCTGAAAAGTAATTGGAGCTAGAGACGTAGTTTAAAAGAGTCAAAGCAAATTAAGGTACTACAGCAGTGGTAGTTTGGAGGATCCTTATACTTGCGTACGCTAAAATGGAAAGCGCAAGTTTAAAAGGTAGTTTGGAAGCTTTCTAAACTACCGTAGTGCCCACTTAGAATAGAATAGCTAAAGAAAAGAGTTAGCGCCAGAAAAGCGAAGGATCCTTGTAAAGGCATTAGGGTGTCTGTGCGGCGGAGTTTAAAAGGGTGGGGACCGAGCGACACTTGCGTACGCTGAAAAGGAGACTAGCGTCCAAACTACTGCCTTTTGGGATAGAAGATAGCGCCTTGTTGTTTGTATAGCTCTTAAATAACCCTATTATGTAAAGGTCTTTTTTGGAGCTAGCTAACTGACTATTGGACTCACTGTTCTGAAAAAAAAGGGGAGTTTCTTGCAAGACAGCTATGGAAAGAGCTTATCGTCCCTACGACGTCGACTATTCCCTGGGTTCTAGGATAAGGGAGGTAGCCTTGTAAGCGGCACTACTGCTCTAGCAGTTAGTGGCAACCTCTTGGTGCGCGGCTAATTGTTAGGTGCTAGTTCCTACCTTGGTCTTGCGCATAGCTAAAAAATAAAAGAAGAGTCCTTTGGTCTTGATATGAAAAAAGATCAATAAAGGCGTTCCCAGGCTGTAAGCGTTGCTCGGAAGGAAAAGTATAGTAAAGAGTAGCCTAGCCGTCTTTTCTACGTGTTGATGAACTCCAGACACCTTGCAGGTTGAAGGGACGTTAGCTAAGTGGCAGTAGTTTAGACGCGCAATGCCAGTGTTTCATGTCTAGGATAGGAAGTAGGCCTTTTAAAAGGTCGATTCTACCGAGGTATCAATTCTAGCTATCAAGTAGGTTGGGTGGGCTTCAGACATAACTGAAAGAAAAACCGGAAGTGCCTTTGCCTTTAGTTCTTGACCTAGGTCTAGAGTAACAAAAACCCAACGCCTGCTGGGCATCCTTTTTAGGCTGGTTCAACCGGTAAAGATTTGCGCCTGGACACGGAGCATAGCATAGCCTTTACTCTTCCCAAGCAGCTTCCGTGTATACACTCTCTAACTACTTGCCCGCCGCTAAAACCTTTAGACCTTCGTTCCTAGAAGATGCGACCCTAGAAATGGAGAGTCTCCATGCTCCTAGGATCCTTGCGCGCTTTTCTATGATCCTTCTTTGAAGCAATCCGTCTTTGAAGCAGCGGATGCACGACTAGGCCTAGTATTTGTTCCGCTACTCTGAAGAGTTTGCCAGCGCACCCTTTTTTTAAGAAAATAGAAAAGTAGGATCCTTGACTTCGATTTTCTTTTCGCTATTTTAGTAGTTTAGGGCCGTGTTTTCTTTTGTCTTTTTTAGCCTTCGCCCGTGTCAACTTGACCATTTGACCGTGATGGAGTGCGGGTCTTTCTCTCTTTTCTGGCCCCAACAGCTTCTCTGATTCGCTTTTCGTGCACCTCTTTCGATCAAATCAATAGGTAGTCGAATGCGTGTCGAGTGGCCTTTTCGCGAACGAAGGTCTAATAGGCTTTCATAGCAAAAACAGCTGCCGCTAAACTACCGTGTCTCTGCTAGGCTTTCATAGCAAAAACAGCTTACGGTTTCGTGTCTCTGAAAAAAAAGGCTTTCATAGCAAAAACAGCTTCGCTAGTGTTTTGTAGTTTAGAGGTCAGAAAAATATACATTACGCGCAAAACTTGCGTACGTTGATTCAACCCATACTTGCGTACGGGAAAACCCACTAACCTATTATCCTAAACTACGGTCTTTTTAAAAATGTATATTCCGAGCGTCATAGAAAAAGAAAAAAAAAAACAAACTTGCGTACAAGTATCCTTGTTTTTTTTCTAACCGTATGCAAGTCTTTTCAAAAAAACCAGACTTGCGTACGCCGATAGCAAAAATATACATTACGCTAAAAAATATACATTACGTTGAATCAACCTATAACTTGCGTACGCGAAAACCCACTCAACTCTTTTCCGCCCATAAAAAGCCTTAGAAACCATAAAAAGCCTTAGAAAGTCGTATTTTTTTTGTGGAGTTAAGCAGCAGTTTAGGGGAGAACCCACCTCCAAAGCTATTCTACAACACAAACACACACATCCCTAAACTACGGCGCAGAGTAGTTTAGAACTTGCGTACGCCAACCCTTCTCTCCCAACCTAATAGAATAGAAAAAAAAAGAGATAGTCTCCGGACTTGCGTACGTTAAAAAGAGAAAGAATCGGATTTGCACTACACAAAATAATAAGTCACGAAAAGATAAGGTAGCAACGGACTTGCGTACGTTAAATAAGAGTCAAAGCCTTCTATATACATTGGAGGTGGTCGAGCCGTATAGAAATAGAAAACTTGCGTACGGCGAAGGTAGTTGCCTAAAATATACATTACGGCTATAGCCGGAGGTTAATTAAGACCCAAAACTAGTTAGGAACTTGCGTACGCCGAAGGTGTTAAAAATGAAACGCCTCGGATAAATAGTGAATTGTAATGTGTATAGAACAAAAGCCGAAGGTGTAATTAATAAAACTTTAAATAGTTGTAGGAAAAGAGGTGGGAGTTAAGGAGTTAGCACGGACTTGCGTACGTTAAATAAGGGCTGAGGCTGGAGTGTGCTGCCTAAACTACTTAAAAAGCGCGTTATTAAAAAAGAAGGCCACTTGCGTACGAACTTGCGTACGAAAAGAAGTCGCGAAAAGAGAAGTTAGCAACGGAGGTGGTCGAGCCAAGGATCCTAGGCGAAGGAGAAGGAGAAGTCACGATAGGCGAAGGTAGCCTTTCAAGTAGCTTCTTTTCCACGTACGCAAGTGTCCCTCCACTTCTGTAGTTTAGAGGTGTTATTAAAAAAGCTTTAAGTAGAATAGCTTTAGAAGCGTGACTTGCGTACGTTAAAAGAAGGTAGCCGTACGTAAGTTTCAAGTATTAAAGAAAAGAGGTTTTGTAGAAAGGTTTAGAGAGCTAGCGCTTTTGAAAGTAGCAATTTTCATAAGGGTTAGAGGTGGTTTTAAAATAGTTAGAGTAGAAGCCGGACTTGCGTACGTTTAAAAATATACATTACGGGCAAAAGGCAAAGTGATTCGCTGAACAACGACGTATATTTCTTGCTATTCAAAAATACCTCACTCAACGCTTCCTTTTTGTAGTTTAGAGGACACTTGCGTACGGTGAAAACCCTATACTTCTCACTCCACCCCCGGCTACCCAGTAAACCAATGCTTCCTTTTTGTAGTTTAGAGGACAGGAAGCGCAAGATAAGGTATTGAGCTAAGGAAAGAAAGAAAAAGCGACGCTTTGGACGGTGGATAAGAAGTAGGAAAAAAGCGAAGTAGTAAATTAAATTCAGTCTTTACTACAAAAAGTGACTGCTAAACTACAAAAACAAGTCTCAAGTTGACTAGCGTAGTTTAGGAACGCCTTGGTTGACTAGGACGTTCAAAGAGCTGCGTGCCGTTCGATCGAATGCAGAGGTAGAGGACGGTGGAACAAATTAGAAGTGGCTTCTTCTTTGAGGCGGGCTACTTGAACAATAGCTCCTTTTTAAAGCGTTAGATTAGACATAGCTCCTTTTTAAAGCGTTAGTTATATATTTAGCTCCAAACTACGCTCCTTTTTAAATGTACATTACAGCGAAATAGCTTTCGAGGATCCTAAACTACCTTGCTGCAAGCGATTTCTTGCTGGTCTCCGTATGTAGTTTAGCCACGTTTTCTCCGTATGTAGTTTAGCCGCGTTTTCTCAAAGACACGTTTTCTCTGCAAAGCCACGTTTTCTATTGGAAAAAAAAGGCACGTTTTCTCCGTAAAGCCCCACCTTTTAGGGATAGAAAGACTAAAGAAATAATACCTCTTTTCGTACGCAAGTTTAATGCTCTTTTGTACCTATACTCAAACTCAGAAAACGAAAGAAATAATACCTTTCCTAAGCGCGCCTTTAGCAACATAGCTCGCCATTACGACTCTACGCGCTCCAAAGCGTTGCCGCTTGCTCTTTTCCACTGAGCCTTATCTGCTTACGAAAGACGAGACTAGCGCTCTAAACTACTTCTTGACTTGCGTACGATGAGACTAGCGCTCTAAACTACTTCTTGCTCTTTTCCACTGCGCCGGGATGTTGAGGCGACTCCTAAAGAACATCGCATACGAATCCAGGCTAGACTTTATTTAGAACTTGCGTACGGCGAGAGCCCAGGCATGCAGAGATCCAAGCCCCCAATTCCAACTCGTCTCAAGCCATAGAGAGAGTGGTGCTCCAAAAAAAACAAGGAAAGAAGAAAAGCGGGTTACCTTCAGAGGAGGACCACCCGCTTCACTGTCTATAGTGAAGTGCATCCAAGGATCGAGGACTTGCGTACGGAGATCGCGGTATGAAAGATCCAAGAGAACTTGCGTACGGAGATGCACTTGGCCGGCCGATGAGAGAGTAGCCTACGCGCCTTCCCCAATCAGATACGCGCCTTCAGCACACCCAAGGATCCTCAGAATAGGCCGATGCTGCTCCACCATCTGAATGCGAAGAGATACACCGGCTTCTGAATGCGAAGAGAGACACCGGCTATAGATAGATCCCGCGCTATGCTCAACTGAAGGATCCAGAGTAGACCTATGTGAAAGAAGTCCATAGAGAGACTCTACACTCTTTCATGCCCCCACCTCACGCTGGATAAGGAGAAGGATAGCAAGACCTCACCTCATCTAACCCATTCCCGCTTACATCGCCGGCAGCAGGGCTCTAGGCCGCCTCTACCCATCTCATCTTCACGGAAGGCGCTAAAGAAAGGAAAGAAGAAAAGAAACTTGCGTACGATGATCCTCTTTTTTTTTAGACTAGAATAGGGGGTTGAAGAAAAGAAACTTGCGTACGGTGATCCTCTTTTTTTTTTTAGACTAGAATAGGAGGTTGAAGTCAACTCGGACAACCATTTAGACTAGAATAGGAGGTTGAAGTCAACTCGGACGTAGTTTAGAAGTCAACTAGGACAAAGGCACATGGGCCTAAGCACGCGAAAGCTCCAAAGAAGCAAGGATCCTTAGAGCTAGGCACCGCGCATATCAGCCGATCTGCGTAGGAGAATGAAGGATCCGCACTAGCGTAGCCGCCTCCACCAGTAGGCCCCTTTCTCGAGAAAGTGAAGGTAAGGTCCGGGTCCGACCGGAGATAGCCAGAGAACTTGCGTACGAAGATCAAGGAGTCCATCTTTCAGCCAATGAGGATTCCATCTTTCAGCCAACGATAGGTCTGCCAAATCCCGATTTCAGCTGTGAAGGCCCTCAATAAGCGCACCCCAGTCAGTTCTTCTTTTCTTTCACTTCCAACAAGGCACATGGAGTCAGAGATAGTAGCTAGAAGGCGCATCCGCGTAGACCACTTCTTTTCTTTAGCAAGCTAGCCTTTCTTTTCTCTAGGACGAGCAAGTGAAAGAAAAGAAGTTGGTGGTTGGATTGGAGCCCTTTTTGAAACCCTAAAGGTTTGTTTTAAGTAGTTGTAGTTAAGGAAGCACTCTCCATATGACTGAAGCACTCTCTAGCTTAAAAAAAAAAGGTGGAACTACCGGCGCTCAAAGACGATAATGATCTCCCCTTTTTTAAGCCAAAGACGATAATGATCTCCCCGCTTTTAAAACAAAGGCGTATCGCTTACCTTGTTCTCAATTCAACTTCCCTTGTTATCAATTCAAGCGTATGAGCACTTTGAACTTGCGTACGCTGATCGCTGCTGTTTTAAAAACTAGCTATTGGTCTTACAAGAGGATAGATGAAGGTACGGCTTTAAAAGGACGTCTCTCATTTTTTCCACCGTCGCACAGGAAAAGTGTCCAGTGAGTCAGTCTAGCTTTGTATACGCTTTCATGTGTCCCCTTAAGGTTCCGACCTCAAACCCCTGGCCTCTGTAGGCGATTCTAGTTCCCTATCTCATGTTGGGGACGACGAGTCGAGCTGAGCAGCTAGGCGTAGTTTGGGACTTGCGTACGGCGATTCCACTGCTTGCTTTCCTCCATCCAACCCTCTAACTACTTCTAGACCAGTCCAAATCTTACTTGCGTACGGAGATCCCCGGTTGCAAGAAGAAGGTGGTGACTAAATAAGTCGCGTCAGTGTGCACTGGAGCCTACGCAAGAGATGAAAGGGAGATTATTGACCCTTCAAAAAAGCGCTTCTTTCGCCGTACGCAAGTACGCTTCAGTATCCCTACCTAGCTCATTCTTCATGAAAAGGCCGGTAGGTTCCATTCTTCAACCCCTGCAGTCCGAGCTAGGTGACTGCGCCAGGCCAATTCCGAGCTAGGTGACTGAGCCAGGCCAATATAGGGTTCTTCTGGCGCCTGTCCTTCGGCCTCGCTATGAGAAGGGGGGTTAGGTCAAGTCTCGTAGGTATAGTAGAAGTTTAGTTAGAGGTAAGGGAGTGCAGCAGTGTGGCCTGATCTTAGAGATCCTCCCGCTGGATTCAACGTTGTTTTCGAGGACGAGAAGAGAAAGGGGTCTATACTAGACTGACTTATTTTAAAACTACGTAGACGGGGCATGTCTGTCCGTCTCTCCTTGTGGCCCTACCTTACCTTATAGCGCTCTAATTGTTAGGAGCTAGTCCAAGCCTTTCAAAAACGCAGGGGAGGATCAACTCGGCTCTGGGTGCGGGTCTAAGCAAGTATGGGCGCATGAGCGAAAAAAAAAAAAGGCATACTTATAGCTTGTTTTTTTGGGGCGCATGAGTGAAAAAAGGCGTACTTCTAGCTTGATCCTTTGGCTGGTCCTACTGAAGCGTCTCTCTGGGGGAGGAAAGAAAAAGGGAAAGAATAAGACGAGATCTAGGCCGACCAAGGCTAGCCCAGGAGCAGACCGATCTTAAGAACGAGGATCCAAGCACCCGAGGTCCATAGTGGTCCGACTCCTCCCCCCCAAGCACGAGACCCAAATGATAGGACTGGATGTCTGCTAGACCCGAATGACAGGACTGGATGTCTGCTAGACCCAAATGATAGGACTGGAGAATAGCCCCTAAAGGTTTAGCGACGCTTGCTCTGCTCTCCAAGTAGCTAGGGGCTTTTGACTCAGCCTGACGCTACTTAAAGCCTTTGTGTGCGAGCGAAGGCCTGGGCGAACTTCTTCCTCCTTCCTGAATCGCGCAAAAATATACCGCCTCTTTTCCTTAATGCTCTTTAATACTCTTTAATCCGGTTTTTTATAGCCGAAACTAGTTGTTAGCTCCGCCTGCTTCTAAACTACTAACTCCCACCTCTCTCAGCAGTTAGGGGCCTTCCCCCCCCCTATCCTTAGCGCTACCTTTGAGCGTACGCAAGTTTCAAAAAAAAAATCTACATTACGCTCAACCACGCCTGACGCTACTTGTTGCTACTTGAGAGGTAATATGGAAAAGACAAAGGAAAAGAGATGAAAGAAAATGAGCGTAGTTTAGGAGTCGGACGAAAAGGAGTTTGAGGTAAAGGTAGTTTAGAAAGTAACCCATGAAAATGAAAGGCTTTTTCCCTGGAGCTGCGCATGTCTACGAAGTACCTTAGGCACTCGGGGTGAAGTTCAATAGCATGGATCCTTTCTATGCGTTGTCACTCCACTCTTTTTGCCGGACTTGCGTACAAAGAAACTCTTCTTCTTTTCCTTCTACCCAACTGCTTCAAGGCCGAGCCTTGCTTCCTATTTGGCTTTGGATGCTGAACCTGAACTCGACTACCGACCCTCTAACTACTGCTACGACTATAAGGATTCTAGGCTTACATCTCGCTTTTGTATAGACATCACCGCTGCGCCATTTCCGCCTTTCACTTCGCTTCGCTCTGTAACCGAACTCGTAGTTTAGAAGTGCCATTTTCTTTTGATGGCCGGGTTTGCATGGTGGTGGGTAAGTGAGATTTGCTTGGTGTCTCATCGGACGAAATTCAGTACGAAGTAGCGTATAGGCGCTCCAAATAAAGAAGTAGCAAAAAACCGAATCTCAGCACTCGGGTAGCGATAGCAATAAGTAACCTGTCAGCTGACCAAAGAGTCGCATCAAGAAAAGGCCTATCCACCTAGACCAAAAAGTCGCATCAAGAAAAGGCCTATCCACCTAGACCAAGTAGTTTAGAGCACGACATGCCTATTGCTTTTCTTTCTTGCTGGATTTCGCCTAGGAGTAGCGTAGTTGCTACGCTAGGGTTTATGAGCCTTCAAAAACACACTCCATCTCCTACTATAGGAGAAAATGCTTTTCTTTGATACCTTTGATACCTTTTCAGAGTGGCGTTTCTACCTCTAAACTACTTCTCTCTCAAAGCCACTTCAGGCCTCTAAACTACTCTTACAGCCGACCGAATTGCTACGCTACCCCACCTAAACCCCGTGCTACTTGGACAAAGACCAAAGAGCATCTCTCCTAACCTTTAGAGTAGAGAGTTTGAAGAGAGTTTGACTCCTAAACCACACAGAACTCTTTTTAACGTACGCAAGTCCTAAGAAATCAACCAGCAAGGATCCTCAATAAAGTGCCCTTATTATATTTTTGCGTACGCAAGTTTTAAAAGGAGCTATTTGAGGAGGACACCCCGAAAAGGAGAGGACCTATTGAGTCATTACCATCCATTGCTTTCTTGCCGTATTTTTAAAGGGTAGAGTAGTGGGCCTAATGAAAGCAAAAGAAATCGGAGACTTGTTTAAACCTTAGCTTGCCTAGCTGTAGTTTGGAGTGTGCTACCTATTTTCTTCGTACGCAAGTGACCAGATAAAGAGGAGTAAAGGTTTCGCTGTACGCAAGTCAATGGCACACCTTTTAAAAGAACCTCGACTCTTTTTGGCCGAAGCTATAGGACCCAAAGCTAGGATCCTAAACTACGCTATGAGGATCCTTCTTTCCCGGATAAAACAATTAGCGAAGGATCCTTGTAATGTCTCAACAAGCAGTTTAGGTAGTTTAGGATCGCTTTTTTTTTTAGAACCCAGTTTTGCGTACGCAAGTTCGAAGCGTTAGCTCATCGAAAATAGCGACTATCTCAGATAGGATGAAAATACACGCACCTTTCCCAATAGTACTTAAGGCAGGCAGGGAAGACTTGCGTACGCTGAACGCACAAAGCAAAACACGCTTGACAAGTAGGTAGCTTTAGAGGCGGGAAAGCGCTGTTAGGTTTTTTTTAGAGGTCTCCTTTTTTTATAGAGCTCTTTGCTTGACTTGTTGATCTCTAAACTACTGCATCCCATTTGATCTCTAACTACGTTTTTTTAGAATAGGCGGCTGTAGTGTTCGCACCAAAGAGAGAAAGAGAATAGGCTTTAAAAGGAGTGTTCGCACCAAAGAGAGAAATGGCGGTAATGGTAATGGTAATATAGAGGTTTGTCATCGCCCTTCTCACGCCTCCAAACTACAGCTACTAAAGCTACTTTTCCGCTGTACCTATTCTTGTAGCTTTAGCAAGAGCTTCCTCTTCTTAAACCCGCCCCTAAACTACAGCTTTAGCAACTCCTACTCACTGCTCTTTTAAAGACCTGCCGACGCTACTATAGACATGTGGCGCTGTCTACATTCACCCAGAGAAAAGAAGGGTCCTTTTTGTTGCTAGTCCGGAATGCTATGCCTTTTTTTCAAGAACTTGCGTACAGAGAAAGAGTTGACGTCGACGTATAGTAATGCTGCTTGACAACAACTATAGCCAACCCACAAAAAGAAAAGCAAACCCACGACATAGCAAATATGGCGCTAGCTCAATCTCGCTTATTCTGGGCTTCTGCTTTTCTTTCATATTTCACTCTAGCTTCCTTACTGCCGTATGTTAGTTTAGAATGCTTGTTTTGCTTTTCTTCTTACGAAAGACTGCTTGTTTTGCCAAGTCAAGGGTGGATGCCCGTAGGTACGTATGAGTCACATGCGCAAGTAAGGGAAGTCAGTTCCCAAGTATCGGAGAGGTACGTACGAGTCCCCAAAAAAAGCAAGTAAGGGAAGTTAGTTCCCAAGTATCAGAGAGGTAGGCAAGTCTCTGACACAAGCCTTGTAGAACCCTGCGTCCCTAAAACACACCGGCGACTCCTCTAAACTACTGGCGTCGGCCCAAGGAAAAGAGTCTTCTTAGCTCTTTCTCACAATGGGCAATATGTAGCGCACATCCGCCCTAATACAGGCTTAGGTTGAGCTCATATAGGGTCACTCGAATAGAGTCGTAGTTAGAGCAGATCGCCCACAGAGCCATGCAGTACAAGAACGTCATCATGAGTGAAATTAGGATTGCGCATGTTGCTAAAAAACTCCAGCCTGAAGAAGCTCCCTTAACTACGCAAAAAAAAACCGCTGCTAGCTAAGGTAGAGGGAATGGCATTCATCATCTTTTCGAAGACAGTAACATGAGCTCGCCTCCTATCGAAGAGTGTCTCGATATTGGTCTCGGTAGCGCCGCCAGTGGGTTCTTCCTTACTCTTATTTCACTCTAACTCACTAATTATAACGGCGCTAACCCTTTTTAAAACTTCTCTTCTAGCGCGAGCATCACCTTAGCGCACTAATTATAACGGCGCTAACCCTTTTTAAAACTCCGTCCCTTCTTTAGACTATCACTCGCCGTACGCAAGTTCGGCTCTAACCCAAGCCTCCTTATATATAACAGCACCACCTCTTTTCTTTAATACTTGAAACTTGCGTACGGCTACCTTCTTCTCACTATTGCTATCACTATAGATCTACCTTGCACGTCTTTGTCCTCCTTATCTATATGAAGGCGATAGTTTTTTTTTTACCACCACTACACTACTTTTTTTACAGGCCGAGCGAGGTCTATAGTCATTACCACCACTACACTACTTTTTTTACAGCCCGAGGTCTAATGCCTTTACAACGCGCGATTTAGCAACGCAACATAGCTCATAACCCCTGGCTCTAACTCACGCGCTTCCTTTCCGGTTCTAATCTCAATACCTATTGACGCGCTTTAGCACCAGACTTGCGTACGGTGGTTTCTAGGCATTCTAGGTCACCAGAGTTTGGTTCTAGGTAGCCGGAGAAGGAAAGAAAGTCACTTGCGTACGAACTTGCGTACGAAAAGAGACTCGCATCTTGCTCAGAAAGAAGCCCATTTTGTCTGGGACCCTGTTGGCCTGAACACCCCTGCAACTGAGGCTGCTAAATAGAGGATTTCGGCGTACGCAAGTTCCAGTAGACACTCTACCCCCCCTGTAGCTTCAAGTACGAATCGACCTGCCCGTAGAATGGTGTTCACCTATGCAAACCGAAGGTAGTTTGGAAAGCGACCTATGCAACTTGCGTACGGTGATCCTTTTTTAAGTAGGCAATCTCAGCGCACACTAGGCCCTCATGCTTCTCGTAGTTTAGGCGACTCCTAAACTACAACTACCCAACAGGAGCTAAGGGGTCTAAAAAAAGACATGCCAGCAAAGAAAGGCACGCTATCCCCTTTTTTTTCTACCAGAAAACTACCAGAACTTGCGTACAGAGAAAGAAAGAACCCACCGAAAACACGGTGATCCTTTTTTAAGGTAGCTTAGGCAACCTGCTTAGCTTGGCGTACGCAAGTCGGCTCATAACCGCGGAATAAAATCTTTAAGATTAGGAAAGCAAGGCTCTTTTTTTACGCTATGCATCCCATGTAGGTATAGCGCTCCTGTACTTCGACTTTGAATTGGTTGGCGGTAATTTCTAGTGCTGGATCCTTAGTTGTGCCGGGGGTGTGATCGCGAAAAGACTTGCGTACGGTGAGGTAAAGAAAACTTTTGCGTGGTTGGCCCCCAGACTATAGACAGACTTGTGAAGACAAGAATTTGTCCTACTTTTTTTTGAAAGCCACCTTACGCACGAGAATCATCGGGGAAATGCGCAATTTGGAAAAGCCAGACTTACCTGGGTTTATCTCTTTACCCCCCCTTTTCCGGCCTTCTTCACTTCTTCTTCTTCCTCTAGTGAGCGGTCCTATTCTTTCAGTCACCTTTTGACCCTCGTTACTGTACAGTGTAGCAAAGTTTAGACCAGGGAGCGCCTAACCTTTCTGATTCTTTCTCTGGAGCTGTAGCGGCTAACTTTGATGATTCTTTCTCTCGCTTGCCACCGGGAAAGCTTTACAGTGTTCACGACCCCTCCTATAGGAAGTAGGAAGCACTGATGCCATATAGTAAGTAGGGAAGCTCTCATGCCGCCGTATAGGAAGTAGGAAGCTCTCATGCCGCCCACTCCTCACGACTCGGTAGGCAGATGGTAACACCCTTTTTTGATCAACGCTATGCAGCGCCTCGAGATCGACATAGATAAGGATAAACTACCGACCAGTTGATCTCTAAGCTACTGCGAGATCGTTGCTAGACGGCTAAGATCAAGAGAAAGGAGAGTGATGAGTACCACATTCCTTTTTTTGCGACTGGCTTCTTCGTACGCAAGTTTGCCTCTCACTCCCTCGAGACCTTGGTCCTTTTCAAATGTTTAGGGACGGCATTTTAAACAGGACGGTTGGGAAAGAGGCGGAGCTCTTTAGTACGAGGCCAGTGCAATGCGTTAATGTCTCTGTCTCTAGATCGCTAGGAACAAAGCGTTAATGTCTCTAGAGATAGCTAAGGATCCTTCTAAACTACGATTTCGTAGTCTAGCGTTGCTGTTCCCCTTCTTCATGGACTAGTCAAAAACTCCGAGTTGATAGGATGCTTAGGGTTCTGTGGCATTCTTTAAAAAGGGTAGAATAGAGGAAGGTATGAAAGATCCACCAGCCTTGGGTGTTAGAAAGCAAAGAAAAGGGTTCACGAAAGGTATGAAAGATCCACCAGCCTTGGGTGTTAGAAAGCAAAGAAAAGATCATGACCCTTCCGCCTGTTTTAAAGACTTGCGTACGGTGAAGGCAAACGTTCCCCACTTACCAGCCAAAAACAAGACCCAAGGGAAAAACCTATGCTTCCAAACTACTCAAAGCCATTACAACCAACGCTTCCAAAACACACCAAGGCTTCCAAGAGACCAGGGCGAAAAACCTATCCTTCACAAGACCTGGGTGAAAAACCTATGCTTCTGAGTCAACCAACGCTTACAAGAAGGACAGGAAGAACACTTGCGTACGGTGAAAAGAAAGAAAAAGCGACGCTTTCGTAGTGCGGAAAAGCGGTGGATAAGGGGGAAAAAAGCGAAGTAGCCGGGTTTGCCTTGTGGATAAGAAGTCAGTCTAAACCACACTACAAAAAGTTACTGCTAAACTACAAAAACAAGTCTCAAGCACGGTGGATAAGAACGCCTTGGTTGATGGGGCCTATAGTTGCCCGAGATCTATAGAAAGTGATCGTTTTTTTACGAGCGCATATACCTATAGCTCTCTATAAACTATAGACCTCGTGGCCATACTATAGACCGGCTAGAGACCGAACTATAGACCTCGCTGGTTAAGGGGTTAAGGGTGCTATAGGTCTCGGTTCATCAAAACTGACGATAATGATAGGCTATCGTTTAAGGGGCGGCGAAATCAAAGCATTCTTTCTTGATACGGGATTACTTGCTTTTTTGGAGCTAGGATGCTAAAGCGAAACGCGCGCATTGGTCTATAGCCGGCATTATAAAGCTTGTTTTCAAATTGTCTTCTAAACTACTCTCATCTCATAGGAAGAAGACAACCCTATAGGTGGGCCCCAGCTAGATCGTAGGAGCGTACAAGACCTCATAGCCACGTGAGAACATAGCGACGAGCCCCGGCCGGCCTTCATTGGCGTTGAGCGAGACAACTAGACTTGCCTTGAGTGCTAGCGCCGTGCCGCCTATCGGAGTGGAGGCAACTCAGCTGTAAAAAAAGCGGGAAGCAAGGAATAAGGGCTTTTTAAGGCCGCACTTGCGTACGGAGAAAGGCATTTTGCCGGGGGCATTCAACCTAGGTGCTAAGTCCAAACGATTAGGAGCGATTCTTATCTTCTTCTTCTTTCGACGAGATTGTGGAGCAGCGTAGTTTAGGATCCTTCTGATCTGCTTCTTCTTCTTCTTTCGGCGAGACTGTGGAGCCTTGGCCACATTTGATACTCATTTCAGCAACGCTTCATTCCCCATCGTTCCTTTGGATGGCGGGTCAGTCTCAATCCACTAGTGAAAGGAGGGGTGACCCAATTTGTCTTAGGTGACCCAATTTGTCTTAAGAGAATGAGGTTTTGGAAAAAGCGATTTAAAACAACAAAAAGAGGGAAGTTGGTCGAAGGATCCTTCGTGTTAGAACATTTGCCTTTTCCTGTTAGAACATTTGCCGTGGAATGTCTGATAGCCTTGGAATGTCTGCTGCTGGTTTCGTGTCAGTAGCCTTTTCCTGTTAGAACATTTGCCTTGGAATGCAAGCTGCTGGTTTCGTGTTAGAACATCTGTGTATTTTCTCTTGAGCCTAGCCTTGACTCTTTCCAGCGTATATGTTCGCAAAGCCCTACTAGCGCTAATGGCTTTGGACCTTAGGAGACCACCCTAGATCATCTAGTTGGTCTATAGTGCTGCTTCTATTTAGCTTAGCGCTTTCCAACTCTTTGAAGCAGTGGATGCTACTAGGCTGCCGTAGCGAGGGCTAGGACCCAATTTGACGCTATTCCTTTCCGGCTAACGCTTCCTGCCTGGAGCCATTCTCTTTTCGCGCTAATGTTCTAAGAGGTAGGTTGGTCTTCGCTTTTGAGCCGTCGCCCTTACTTTCCATGTCATGATGGAGTTCTAGTCTTTAATGGCGACTATAGACAAATCGGCCTACAGCCCTAGCTCTAATGGCTCCTTTTGAACCTATTCTTTTGCTTTTAACGTACGCAAGTCCGGCTCTTTTTAACGTACGCAAGTCCGGTTTTTACGTACGCAAGTTTAGCCTCCAATTTAAGAGCTACGATTGATTTCTTGCAGCACTATAGACCAAAGCACACTCCTTTGCTTCCAAACAAGAGCCTATCGGCTCGTCCACTTGTAGTTGTAGTTGCTAAAGCTACAACCACAACTACAACTAGTGCCCTTCTTTTAGCTACGCTATTTTAGCTCTAACAGAACCAATGATTAGGATCCTAAACTACTTATCCATCATCCTAAACTACGCTTCAGACACCCTACAGTAGATTTACGTAGTTTAGGATCCTATTTTCCATCATCCGCTAATTGTTTTATCGGTGGCCTCTCCCTTTCTTTTCTTTGGATTTACCGCCCACCCTGTAAAGAGTCAAAAAGCGATGGACGCTCTAACTACGTTTTGGAGAAAAACCTTCTTCAGAACGCTATTTGCGTCGCTCTTTGCAACCTAAACTCCTTAATAGTACCCGCCTCGGCTACGTGTGTTGAAAGCCTAGGGGTGTCAAGAATAGTCGCTAGTCTTTTCGGGTGGGTTTAGGTAGGATCCTAGTCGCTAGTCTTTTCCTAATGGTTTCATAGTGGGTTTAGATATAAGGCGCTATTCTTTTTGCTACTACACCCAGCACTTGTAGTTGTGGTTGCTTTTTAAAACACAACTACAACTAGCGTTAGCTCTCAGCAAATAGCGACTATGCAGCTAACTATATAGACGTAGGCGCTATAGACTTCGGGACGAAAGAATAGCAGGATCAAAACGAAGGCCCGGGGCGCAGAGAGATTTCGGTAGTCTTTGTCTATTCTTCCAGAAAAAACCAAAGGCTATGTTCTAAATAAGAGCAGTCTTCGTACGCAAGTAGCTTCAAACTCAACGTGCAATTTAGCTGTTTTGGCTTGCGCAAGCTGGAAAGATAGACGCTCTGACTCTTTTTAACCCCGTTTTAAACCAGCAAGGAACGGAGTTCTGGAGGAACTTGCGTACGCGGATTTCGACTAGGTGTGTGGCCAGCGTAGTTTAGAAATCCGAGAATTTTCTTTCGCTAGCTACTTTTTAGCCTCTTTTTTTAGCCTATAGATATTAGGTATAGGCCTGGGGGTTATGAGCTATCTTGCGTCATGGAAAGAACAGGTTGCGTCCTACACAAGTTCTTTCTATAGGAGCTCTTTGCGCCGGACCAAACAAGATGTCTTTCATCATGGGTTTAAAAAGCAAGTCATGTATAGAGTCGCTATCTGCTAGGATCCCCATCCTGTGGGTTTGTCTGAAGTTGGAGTCAGTAGTGGTAGTGGTCTATAGCGCTAGGATCCTTGGCTTTATCTTCGGTTCATCTGTCCGCATGGCCATCACATATTCTCTTCCTCTATTGTTCCAGTCCAGCTTCAAAGGTTAGGAGAGTCGCTCTAACTCGTCGCTCTCGATCATCAGCAGGTAGTTGTAGTTTAGGAGTCATGATAGAATGAGTAGGTGGGTAAGTTTCGGGTCACAGTAGACTTAGAAGCGAGTGGCATCAGTAGGAAAAAAAACAAGCACTAAGGAAAAGAAGGATAGCGAAGGCACTGAAATAGACATTTTCGAGTCAAAGAGAGCAGTGTACTCTAAAACAGAAGCTCGCCGGTTTGTAAAGGGGAAGTCCGCGCCGCTTTCCATGAAGTCGCGTGTGGTGTTGAGTGACTATAGTCTAGTAGGGACAGGGCCGCAAGCTAGGAAACCTCGGTTGGTTGCATCCATCAGTCTATCAAAGGACTTCTCTTGTTTGACAGCGGGGGGCATGTCTATCACAGGGTTTGGTCAACGCTTTTTCGAACTCTTTGCTTTCCAATGCCTTTGAGGATCCTTGATAGATTTCGTCTTGAACCGGACCCACGACCTGTTTTTACTTCCACCACACAAGCTCTTATTTTTTTGGCTAGGCTTCTTGAAATCAAAGAAAAGAGCTAGGCGTGTTAAAGAAAAGAGCTCTTCGTACGCAAGTTCGAAGCTTTCTTCCACTTATGTCCTCATCGAGATAAGATTGGTTTTCTTTGGATTGGTTTTCGTTGAAGAATGACAACTTCACCAGTCGTCTACATAGCAGTGCTAGAACGACGGATCTTATTGACCTGAAAGCGCTATACCATGGCTAAAAAAAAGGGACGACTTGCGTACGGCGTTCTAGGTTCTAGGCGCCGCAAAAGAAAGAGCCTATTTGAGTGGAGTTGAGAAAAGACATCGCAGTCAAAATCTTCAAGACAAAGCGCCGTCTAGGATCCTTCATAACCACTACGAAACTTCAAGAGCTAACGTCGAAGTGGAGGAGAGGAGCTGTGAGAATGCTAGGGTGGGAAAGAATCGCTCCAATGTTAGGAATGGGTGAGCATGAGCAAGCTACTCTTCCTTGACGCGTCTATGCCCGATTCCGCGTAAATAAGGAAAAGACTTGCGTACGGTGAGCTATTTTTTATCTTTTGCTGGTCTAAGATCAAAGATCAAACTTTAGCGTTTTTCTTGGTCTTTTAAAAGCAGCCTTTGTTTCTTTGAGCGCCATAGGCCCAAAAAAACCCGACCTCCGCGGAAGTTATTTGTGGTCTATTCGCCATGTCCTTAGTTTGTGAAGAAAGAGCTGCTGACAACCTAGCCTCAGTCCTCAGTCACGCACGAGTCAACAAGGAAATCTATTGACTTGCGTACGGCGATTACCAGACGTCATATCCAAAGCAAAATAAGAAGCAAGGCAATCAAGCACGCGGAACTTAAAAAGGGAGGGGGGGTGATCAAAATCTACAAGTGGCTATCGTAGTTAAGGATCCTCTTTTCTTTGAGAACGTTGACTCGAAGAAGAGTCGTTTGCGCGTACGCAAGTCACCTGCGCTTGGATAATAGTAGTTTTCAACAAAAAGTACGCAAGTCACCAAAAAAAGCCCCGCCCTACTTGGAGGATCCTTGGATCAGTAATCAGCATTTGGAAAAAGCCTCGCTTTTCAAAGCAGCCCAGATATAGGAGCTAGGAATGAAAGCGAAATCCGGGACCAAGAATTGGCGGGCTATGCATCAGTAGGTTCATGAGTCAAAGAAAGAATAGGAGATCACCTCTACTTTCACTTTCATTCGCGAAAAAAAACACGTCGACTCAAAGAAGAAGGATCCTTGCAGCTCCCGCCGAACCCCCTATGACGAGTGGCCTGGCACTCCGCTTTCTTACAGCACTAAGGAAAAACCGCGGTCAAATAGGCACAATACGTACCCCAAACGTTTGGCCCTATTTCTTGTACGCAGGGGCCACTGGAGAAGGCCTCTCATATGATGCTACACCTCGGGAAGAAATAAATAAGACTTCTAAACCGCTTCTACACAAATGTAGCTTTCGCTCCGTTCGTTCTTTGTGTCAGCGGTACCAGCCAAGGATCCTTCGCTCCTTTCGTTCTTTGCTTTTTTGAAAACAGCGGTAGGGATTTCGTAGTAAAGAGGATTCACAGCGGTAGGGATTTCGCAGTGGATAATAGGCAGTGGATAATAGGTAGTGGATAATAGGTCTATGTGCTAGAACTAGAAAGCAAAACTTTCTTTCGTAGCGCTAAGCCTATAAGGTGAGTCTCGGTTGCTCCCGCCTCGCTTTAGTCACACTAGAGCTTCTATTTCATTCAAGGTAGCCGGTCGATGCTTTCTTCATGAAAGAAAAAGCTCTGACACGGGCATTCGATAGGTAAGAATCGCTCCCGCCTATGACTCCTCTTTGGATCCTCCTGGCACCCGGCTTAATGGCAGCATCCCAGAAAAAAAAGGCCAAACACTGGCGGCAACTAATAACTATTCGGCCTTAAGGACGGGTGGGTTCATAGGTTTGCCTTTGACTCGTAAGGGTTTTTTGGGGGGTTCATAGGTTTGCCTTTGACTCGTAAGCATTGGTTGGTGTCAAAACACCTGTTCACCCCGGCCAACCATAGTCTCGGAGCATTTGTTTTAAAAAGTGGCTAACCAGATCTCTTTCCCAGGATATCTTTCTTACACAAGAGATGTTGACGGAGCTATACAGCGTCCTTCTGAGGGCTTCATCAGACCCAGAGGCCCCCTTTAAAGCCTACTCTACAGGCGAACCCATAACTAAACTGAAACTGGCGAACCCATAACTAATGCATCTTTCACACCACAGAGCTCTAGCTACGGGAACCTGTGAGGACATAACTGGAAAAACCTCAACGCGCTACCTTGAGCCTGTTTTTTTTTAGTGCAACTTCGAAGAAGGATCCTAAACTACGCTCTTATTTCATTCTCTCGCTAATGGAGACTCAAAGCTTAGGCAGGCCCAATCCTACTACCTAATGGCGGAAAGAACAAGAAATGCATGGTAATGGCTCTCGCTGCTGACTCTTTATCCAGGCGAGCATGCATACTTTCCTTCTCCTTCTCCCATTCCCGTCTCTCCAAACTTGCGTACGGTGGTTAGACTAGCCTCTTCTATAGCTCCTTTAAAAAGCACTTGAGGATCCTTGGTGCTTGAAGGATCCTGGCCTACTAGCGGTCCGGTGCATTCTTATCCACCGTCTTTCGTTCTGCATCTTCCCCTAGGTCCTCAGGTTTTGGCGACTCCGTAGTGGATCCATCTAGGCGCCCTTTTTAAAGCTTCTGCGTACGCAAGTCTTGACTGGCAGAGAAAGCCACTTTTTGTAGCTTAGAGGCCTGCCCTTTTTAAAGCTTCTGCGTACGCAAGTCTTGACTAGCCGCAAAAAGCTGAGGCCGAACACAGCAGTTTAGAGCACGAAAGGATCCTCGCACGTTACTGGCAGAGAAAGCTACTTTTTTTAGAGGCCTAAGGCGTGAGCATGAGTTTACTTCAGAGCACGAAAGGATCCTCGCACGTTTTCGACACGCTTTAAAAGGGGGAACCAAGGGTACTGTGGTTGGTAAGGCTGCATAAGTTCTAATAAAACCGGTGACTCCACCTAAGCTAAAACGCCAATCTGGACCCTTTGACTTGCCTCTTTCCTCAGGTGTTGGCCTTTCTTTGCTCAACTAAAAAAAGAAATCCTTAGCCCAGCTATACCCCACAAGTGCACGTGCAAGGATCCTCGTGATCGTCACGGAACTCTTTTTCGCCACGGCCACTATTTCTTGCTCTTATTAACTCCTTAAAAAGCCCGTCACTCTCGACTTTTCATTGCCTAGATGGAAAATTCGTCACTCTTGACTTTCTCGCTTTTCCTTAGTGCCTACTTGATCGTCATGCGCTAAGTTTTGCGCCAAAAAAAAACACTATGAAACTGAAAGCCTTGCCTCCAAACTACGACTCTGGCTCTCTATAAAACCTCCGGCTACCGCTTGCTACGCTAGTAGCTTTAGCAACTCCGCTAGCCCTTTAAAACCCCGGCTTTAAAAAGACGGTGGATAAAAGGATCCTACCTATTTTATTTTGCTAAACTACTCTTCTGTTATTTAATACCTTACTTCTAGCTATTTCACTCTAACTCAAGGATCCTACCAATGATTAGGATCCTATTTTCCATCATCCTAAACTACAAAAAAGCTACCTTTACCATCCTTGATTTCTTGCTGCTTTAACTCATAACCCCCACCCAGGGCTCAGACTCACGCCTCTTTTCTTTAATGCTTAAAGCCTGTTTCTGAGCTACTTGAAAGCCTCTAACCCTTTTTAACTCCTTCTTAACCTTGCTAAAGCTACTAGGATACTCTTTTTTTACCAATGCCTCTGCGTTCAAGAACTCAAAGGCACCCTTCTTTAGTTCTAGGATCCTTGCTCTAAACTACTCTTTCTTTCACAGCGCTTTGTCCACCTTAGCGCTTATTAACTCCTTCTACTATTTCATTCCTACAGTGGAAAAAAAGACGCCCTTCTTTAAACGTACGCAAGTCACGCTTTTAGCGTACGCAAGTTTCTTTTAGCACCACTAGCGTAGCAAGCTTCCAAACTACCTTCTCGCTATCACTATTGATCTACGCTCTTTTCTTTCTTTTTAAGCGCCCTTTTTTCTTTAATACCTCTTCTTAAAGGAGCTTTAGCAACTCCACCTCTAGCTCTTTTCCTTAATCCGGCAAAGCCATAACTCCTAACTCGCCGTTTTTTCCTTAGTTCGGCTTTTATGGAAAACACCTCTTTTCTTTAATACTTGAAAGGCTACTATTTAAAAAGCAAGCTACCTCTTCTTAAAGGAGCTTTAGCAACTCCGCCTCTTGCTACGCTACTACCTTTAGGCTCACGCTTTACCGGCAAGACAGAGTCATGGAAGCTCATGTAGATAGCAGTAGTTAGAGAACCTATAAGAGTGACTAGGGAGGGAAGTTCGCATCGCAGGTCTAAACTTTGCCGAGAGCGCTTTTATAGAAAAGAGCCAGCGTCCACTTCCGACTCCAATTGCTCAGACAGAGCTTGGAACCTATGAGACAAAGAATGACTAAGGTAGATGGCGCAAGTCATTACCGAAGCGAAGAGAGAAGGTGGATGGCGCAAGTCATTACCGAAGAGAGAAGGAAGCTGCGAAGCTGTAGCGAATGAAAGCCTATGCAAATGAGATTCTATCTATTATCTAGTGCTAGTGTCAATTTCAATCTGTCTTGCCGGTTAGGCGGATAGCATGAGCTGGGCGCCATCATGGACAGGGTTTCCAGAAAGATACGATGGGAATCTTCGTACGCAAGTGGGAAGAAAGATGGAAACGACTACAGGTCTTTCTTCCAAGGATCCTGCGTGCCAGCATACTTTGGAATGAGTTAGCGTGGGAGGTAGACTCCTTCGCTTTTGTAGAAAGTAGGACTAGTAGGACAAGGGAGGACCTGTGTTTTTTTTTCGAGTGCTAATGATAGGGCGGGAGGACGCCAGAAACTTTCCACCACTTATCCTTATACCGGAATAGATCAAGACGGGTAGTTTAGGAAGACTCCTTCGCTTTTAGGGACCGATAGCCGGACACCAGACCAGCTACGAATATAACCGCATGTATAGATGTCGTGCGTGCGAGGATCCTAGGCGCTTTACATCTTTCCTGACTCTGGCTACTTCGGAGACTATAACAGCCACGCTACGAAAACGCATCTCTTTTTTTTGGAGCGGCTTCATGCCTTGTCTTTGGCATTCCATCTTAGCACTACTACTACTGGCCCAGATAGAGACGAGATCTCACTGCCTCTCTCGCTACCTACGGTTTCATCCGCTCTCAATTGAAGGACGAAGCCACCCATCTTGTTCATCCACAGGCTTACTAGCATAGCGGTCTGGTCGCCTACGCTATCTATGTGCGCAATCCCCATTTCGCTAATCCAAGAGGAAGGTAGAAGCGACTCCTTCATTTATCTACTAACTAAAGGCCTACTACCAGTCCAAAGACTCGCCACGCTTAAAAAAAGGATCCTTGCTTTTTAAAATACCCCTATAACAGAAGAAAGAGAGAGAGAGAAGTAGGACTAAAGGGAAGGAAAGAGAACTGAAAGAACCCGCAGGAGGAGCAGCCGTTTTTTTTTTGAACCACACACGCTCCAGTAACAGCCACGCTATGAGATATCCTAATCCGTCAATCCTAGTCGAGCTACAGAAGAAGCTACCGAAGAAGCACAAGATGAGAGTAAGGAAGCCAGACTTGCGTACGTTAAAAAGAGTTAGGTAGCCTTTGAGTTCTAGAACGCAGAGCCTTATGGTTGTGGTTGTAAGCTTTAGCAACTACAACTAGAAGCCTTTCAAAAACGCAGAGGTAGTTTAAAAGGGGTAGGGTAGAGGAGGCCCCTAACTGTTGAGAGAGGTGTTTTCCATAATAAAGAAGTAAGGTGGGGTTAGAACCAGAGGTGGACAGAGCCAGCACGGACTTGCGTACGTTAAAAAGAGTAAAAGGGAATAAGAAGAAGAGCGTCAAGTCTATGATAGGTAGTACGGAGAATGCTTCCTATGTCTTGTGCGCAACGCAAAAAGATTTGCAACCCCATTCTCTTCTAAGTAGCTTTCTAAACTACCGTACGCAAGTCATCTCAAAGTCAAAACCAGAAGGAAACTTGCGTACGGCGAAGGCGGACAAAAAAAAAGGGCACACGGATAACAATCGGGTCCTATAACTGCTATACCATAGATAGGAGCATACAAGACCTCTTGTTCATAGCCACGTGACTACATAGCAAGAAGCGTCCCGGCCTACCTTCCTTAGCCTTGAGTGAGACAACTAGACTGACTTTGCGTTCTGCAACACCTGTCGAAGTGGAGGCAACTCAGCCATTACCGGGGCATGCTTGTTTTTTTTAGGGGGTGTGCTGCAGCAAAAGGGGACTAGCTGACGGGGTTTAGACAGCCGCCACGATTGATACAGGGGTGTGTTACAGCCTTTTCTGAGGATCCTTCCAGTGAGCGAAGGCATCGGCAAACTTGCGTACGGAGAAAAGGGGATTAGATGGTAGGGAAAGCCCAGAAGCTAGGTAGCAGCTAGGAAGGCGATCTTTGGGTAGGGAGGACGAGAAGGATAGGATCCAAGGGCTTTAAAAGGACACGAGACCCACTAAACTTGCGTACGAAAAGAGTTAGGAGTTTATAAAGATGAAAGAGCCATTAGAGCTTCTAAAAAGAGCGTCACTTGCGTACGGTGTAGCTTTTTAAAAGCGCTGTAGCTATGAAAAGGCTATCTTCTTGGTGTGTGTTACTGCTGCGTTTTGCTTTCTATCTGGTGCTCCACTTCTTATCTTTATTGCTTTTAGCCTAGCAAAGAGCGACTATAGACACCAAGGTCAGTAACCTTTGCCCTAGATCGTCGAACGGAACGCGCTTTGGAAGAAAAGAAAGAGTAGTGGCGCTTGTACAGCTTCTTTTCTTCCAAATGGCTATCTCTTGCTTTGGTGCTCCCCATATAGACTGACCTTGGGATTTCCGTATCTTGCCGCTTGGGTGCTCACCGTATATACTGACCTTGGGACCTCCTATTCCATCTAGTAGATCCTTTGATAAAAATCAACCGCCTTTTTGTTTTGGTGCGAGTGGTCTTTTTCCCCGTACGCAAGTAACCATAGAAAGAGTATTTTTGGGGCGTCCCTAACTACAACTACCACTCATGCGTAAAGGCTGCTGCTCGGTAGTTTAGACAGTCACTATCCTGTTTAGGAAATAGCATAGCTCCTATTGACTACAGACATGACCACTACGAAACCACTATGAAACTCTTGAAATACCATACCCCTAGAAAGTCGTTTAGAGACCAAAATACCCATTGATGTTGGAATAGGCGCAAAGGATGGGGAATCACGAAAGAAAGGCCACCTGATAAATAGTGAATTGTAATGCGTAATGTCCCCGGAAGTGGTAGCTTTCTGTTAGAATAGATTCTGTTAGAGCGTCAGTTAAAGAAGTGAGGTTACCCGTAATGTATATTTTTTAAAAGTGGGTTAGTAGTTTAAAAGAGTAGGAGTGCTGTCCTTTTGGTAGTGGCTTTCTTCTATAGTATAGAAGGAGAGATGTAGGAAACTTTGCGCAGCAAGGAATCGACGGAGGGTAGTTTAGCTCTTGCTAAAGCTACAAGAATAGGTAGGATCCTAAACAACTTGCGTACGGTGAAAGTAGTTTAGAGTGTGTTTTCTTTTTTAACACGATGGATAATGGATAATAGGGTGTCCAAACTACAAACTACAACTACTTAACAGCTAAATTTTCCGCAACTTGCGTACGTGGAATAAGAGTTTACGTACGCAAGTGTAGGATTTTTCTATAGTGAAGGGTTTAAAAGGGTCAGAGTACGACCAGCCGAGGTCTATAGATTGAACGCCAGGAGCCGAGCTATAAAGTAGATCCACTCAACGCGCGCCATCCTTGATTTAGCTACGACTATATATAGAGAAAGACACAAAACGTTCTGAACCCAGCTCTAGCTACTTTTTACCGCGTGAAGAGTCCAACTTTCGGAACAGATGATGACTCTAGACATTCCTCTTTCGTTTTGTGTCTTTCTCTTGATCATTCTTTTTCTCGTGTGTAGTTGAGTTACATGCCATTGTAGCACCGCTTTAATAAGCAGGCCTCTTTTTTGTAGTTTGGACAACACGCTACCCTGGAAGGATCCGTAGTTTGGGCTCCGCTTCTTTCTTTTAGACAACACACTACCCTGGGAGGATCCTTGGGTGATAGATCGAAGGGATTATTGGGTGATAGATCGAAGCGGGGAGGGCTTAGCGCTAGGATCCTAAACTACGAAGGATCCTACCTATCTTGCGCTTCCTTTCTATAGGAGAGATGCATAGGTTTTGTCTTGAACTTGCGTACGGAGAGATGCATAGGTTTTTGTCTTGACCCTAAAGTAAAGGTGGGAGTCAAAAGGAGCAAGGCGGGGGGTCCGCCTCTAATCTACTCTACCAAAAGCGTTGTTTTTTTTAGGGTCTTTCTTCTGCGTACGTAAGTGGTCCTAAAATTCTTTAAGGATCCTCTATTTAAAGGCTACCTTCTCACTCAATAGCATTGTCCTTGCTTTTCACCCGGGATGCGTTGGTCCGCTTCTATGCTATGCTCTTTCGGAAGCGTTGGTTGGCCTCCATGCGTGTGGGAGCGCATCGCTAAAAAGAATTGGACTTTGTCTTTAGTCACCCTTACCCTAGTACCCTAGAACGCAGGATTGAACTTTGTCTTTAGTCACCTCTTTACCCTAGAACGCAAGGAAGGAATTTGGTAGCTTTAGCAACTCCTTTTTAAAACACTCCTTTCCCAACTGGTTCTTCCTGGTGCTTCCTTCCCAACCGGTGCTTGTTGAGAAAGTATCTTTTTTTTACTGTGGATAGGCGCCTACTACCTAATTACCTAATATAAAGCGCAAAGGTAGTTATGGCTTAGAAGGATCCTAAACTACGCTGCATCTTCTTTAAAAGAGAGAAAGATCAGACCTGCCCGAAACGCCGGTTTGAACTTGCGTACGGAGTTTAGAGCTCGCCTAGCCTTTAGGCAACCTAGCTGGTCTTTTCCTAATGTTTGGGTTTTTTAGGAGATTGTCTTTATGCGCTTAGAAAGGAGACTTGAATAGCTTTGGAGATCTCCGTACGCAAGTTCGTTTTTTTTCGGTGGCTACTTGGGAAGGATCCTTGGAACTTCATTTCTGCCGCAGTGGGTTTGTATTAGAATACGTAGGCGGTCTTGGGATGGGATAGGGACAGTCCAACGATGCGCCATCTCTAATCAAGGATGAGTGGAAAAGGAAAAGCGAAAGCCGCGTTTTTTGGCACCAAGCCATTTTTAGCCCAGACTTGCGTACGGCAACCGAAAAAAGCGTCAAAAGTGACTTGCGTACGTAAAGCCGACGAAAGAAAATTGCCACTAACCGTACGCAAGTCTTTTATGCCTAGAGACAACAGAAAAAATATACATTACGCAATAAAGTTTCATCCAACCCTACTTGCGTACGGTTAAAACCCACTTCTTTTTCTTTTACGCAAGTCTTTTCCTTTCTTATCTCACTAGATAGTGGTGCGTACTGGTCTCACTGTATGCAAGTCTCACTAGAAAGTGGTGCGTACTGGTGATCCTTTGTCTTTATATCTTCAATGGTAGTTTAGAGGCTTAGGCGCTTAGAGTTGTTAAATCCTAACATTTAGGCGCTTAGAGTTAGTAGTTTACTTGCGTACGAGGACCCTTGCTCTTCAGTAAGCCTCTGATCATCAAACTCTCTCTCTCTCTCTGTTTAGCAATGCTTGATATTGAGCTAAGGACGTAGCTATGGAAGCGTGTGAGTCGTAGATTAGAATTAGAAGAAGGTCGCGTAGTTTAAATCACGTATCATAGAGTCATCGCACTCTGACTTGTAACATTGACACGCAACGCAAGACGTAGTTTAGAGACAGGAAGACGCGCTACACGAGTAATAGAGTGAGAAACGAAAAGAGGAGGTGAAATAGGTTAAGGCTCATAGCGCAGAACTTTAGCTTGAATAGGGAGATAGAATGAGAAAAATAAAAAATGGGTACATGAATATGGTCTTCAGACACTATCTTTCTAGAGGAAAAGCAGCTTCACACTCATCATTCGAGACTGCTACACAATAAACATACATTTATGGCTAATTCTTGGACCTAAGCACATCCGGAGGCTGCTAGTCAAAATGCTATGATCGAAAAGGTGCCTACTTTAGCATTGAAAGTAGCGCTTATAGCACCTAGGAAAAAAAAATAAAAATTCAAGCACCCATTAAAAATAATGAGAATAATTGGAGGCAGCCTAACGTTTTCACTAAGCTAAAATGGCCATACAGCAAGCAAAAAAAAAAAGTGCGCAGCTAGGTTCTAAAAGTCTTTAGGCTAAATAGCTCTACAACGCCAGTTTTCAAAAGTAGGACAGGTATATGGAAGTAGCACCCTGAAATGGTTTTGCTAAGGAGAATGAGGCAACTAGGGAATCCTGGAGACCCAAGACACCGAATTGGAGCACTGGCAACCCTTACTATCAGCATTCGTCAAGAATTTGAAAAAAATACAAAAAATGAAAGTCAAGAAATTCTAAGATTTCGAAGACAGGAAACAAGCCCAACAATCTATGCTAAATGATCTGATAAGGCACGATAAGCACCCCCCAATATAAGCACACTCGCCTGAATCAGCGCACTTCTACCAATCGCACCAGTAGCTAGAGACCTTGCCTGAATCAGCGCACTTCTACCAAGGATCCTCAATGACAAAGGCTACAACTCCACCTCTCTGCCTGAATCAGCACTTCTACCAAGGATCCTCAATGACAAAGGCTACAACTCCACTTACTGTCTTCTATCAAGTCTCCACGAGCGCACTCAGAACTTACTAGCGTCTACGGCGCTTCCTATCTTCCACCCCGAGTCATCGTGTATACACGTGAGATCCTCTCATTCAAGATCGACTCCTAAACTACAACTACAGTGAGCCAACTTCTATCATCCCCGAACTTGGTGCGCGTCCCTAACTACGGGGCTTCTTGCTTTCTAGTAGCCAGTCCTAGTTGTTTTTTTTTTTTACCTTCATTGAGCGGTGTCTTCTCCTGGGGCGCTGCTTGTCACATCTTAGGGTCTCTACTTGTTGACTTCGGTCCCACGGTAGCCTTTGCTTCTGATCTCTCTAGGATCCTTCCTCACATGCTCTACAGTGAACTGACCAAGTAAGGATCGCTCTAGTAGGCTCATTCCAATCCCACGGTAGCCTTTGCTCTCTCTAAAAAAAACCATGCTCTCTACTGAACGGACCAAGTAAGGATCGCTCTAGAGGCTCATTCCAATCCTTTTAAAAAGGACTCTCTGTACGCAAGTTCAGATGAGCTTTCCACAAAAAAAAGAGTAGTGTGAATAGCTCAAAAGTCGTGTGCACAAATTGAGTGCTATTAGGCTTCGGTAAAAAAAGATGATGGAAAACGGGTCTCCCCTTTTGAAAGTCCTTGCCTGCGAGAGACGCCTTGAGATGGATGAGACCGTAGTTTAGGATCCTCACTTCCTCCAGATCTTTCTTCTTCTGACTTAATGACGCCAGCTGACTTAATGACTCCAGCTTCACTTTATACTCAGCCGTAGTTTAGACGTCTGCTCTGTGTTTTAGCGCAGCTCCTCCCTTATTCTCTGGTTTTTTTAGGGCCAATGACTCCAGCTTCGCTTTCTACGTACGCAAGTCAGAAGTAGTTTAGACGTCTGCTCTGTGTTTTAGCGCAGCTCCTCCCTTATTCTCTAGTTTTTTTAGGGCCTTTGTTCATTCCTATAGGGATAGAGAGAGACCAGTGAGAGACCTCCAGTAGGATATGTTGCGCCAGTAGGATATGTTGCCCAGTCTTGATTGCCTCCAGTAGGCTATGTTGCGCCAGTCTTGATTGCCTCCAGTAAGATAAGGGTATGTTGCGCCAGTAGGGGCTAGTCAGACCTAGAAAAAGGGCGCCAGACTTGCGTACGTTGAAAAATATACATTACGGGCTAAAGATTAAGGAAAGCATTCGCCAATCAAAAGACCTAGAAAAAGGAAGATGAAGGAAAGCATTCGCCAATCATCGGTTTTAAGTAGTGTGTTTTAGAGGCCTTGTCCTGTTTTTAAATCCTTCCTTGCTATGAGCTGCGGTACTACCTTTCTTATAGACTGGCAGGAGTCAAGGCGAGGTCTCTAACCCTTTTAAATGGCTGATGCGAGTCAAAGAAAGCGGGGTTTCTTCGTACGCAAGTTCGGCTGGTGGGAGTCAAAGAAAGCGAGGTCTTCTTCTTCCGAGTCAAAGCGAGGTCTTCGTACGCAAGTTCGTACGCAAGTTCGGCTGGTGCGCCGGAGTTTAAAAGGGTTAGAGTAAAAGAAAGCGAGGTTTCTTCGTACGCAAGTTCGGCTGGTGGGCTTTAAATAGATGATGGATAAGTAGTTTGTAGTTTGGAGTAGCCTTTAAAAGAAGGCATTAAGGAGTAGCCACTGAAGGCAGTTTGGAGGTAGCCGTACGTAAGTTTCAAGTATTAAAGAGTAGTTTAGAGGTGGAGTTTTAAAAAGGGTTAGAGTCAAGGCGAGGTTTCGGCTGATGCGAGTCCAAGAAAGCGAGGTCTCGTTTCTTTCTCGATGGCTGATGCGAGTCAAGGCGAGGTTTCGGCTGGTGCGATTCAATTTAAGTAGTTTAGAGGTCTTCTTCCAAACTTAGGACCTCTAAACTACGCTATTGAAATAGACTTCAATTCCTATTTTGTCTAGGCAATAGACTAAAATTCCTATTTCGTCTAGGCTGGGGCCCAGAGTCTATCTTTTCCTTCTTTTAAAAACCCACTCCCACTCTATGGCGCGACCAACCACGAACCCTTTCCGTACTGGGACATGGAAAGAAGCCTTTCTCTCTCTACATAGCCCACTGTCGGTTGAAAGAAGCCTTTCTCTCTCTATAGGATAATCCCCCCGGTTGAAAGAAGTCTTTCTCTCTCTATAGGACATTCCCCCTGCTAGACCTTCTAGTAGAACTGATTAGAGTCATTCGCCTCTCTTCTTCTTCTTATAGTCTTTGGAAGATTGCGCCCTCCAAACTACTCTCCCCTTGTCGAGTAATAAGAGTGAAGTGCCCGGCAAAAGAAAGCGCACTTCTGGGTTTTTTTAGGATCCCATCCAGTCTGATCATGGAAGTCGAGACTCCGAAGGCTAGGCGGGAGGGGACCGCGACTCGGGGGCTTCTTTCTCTTCTATTGAATGAAGGCCTACCTCTTTTAGGGTCAAGGCTAAAGGAGGAGACTTTTTTTGGACTTGCGTACGGCCAAAGGCAAGGCGTCTTCCCCTGATGGGGTTAGGATCTTTGCATTTCCTTTCTTTTGCTTTCTCATTAGCTATAGCTAGGTCACCCACAGATAGCTCCAGGCACGATACGAATAGAAAAGGGTAGCTCCCACAGTCACTGACACGAGACAAGGGGAGGAGAGCTCACGCAGTCACTGACACGAGTTTCAAATAGGGGAGGAGAGCTCACGCAGCAACTTCCACTTCTATAGCCACTCCTATAGTCCTCTTAGTTCGGAAGAGGGGGCCTAGAGTGAATAAAGGGGTAGAGTAGCAAAGCAAGTTCTTTCGCAGCATCAGGATCAGCGTACGCAAGTCCTTAGCTACTTAAAGCCAGAAAGCCATAGGCGGCCTTAACTACGGTCCGACATAGAAGTCTAGTGTTTTGGTGTAGACTTGGTCGTGGTGCCTCGGTCCGGCATAGAGCAAAGAGCTTAGATCCCCCCCTTTTTCACCCGTAGTTAAGGCGACGCAGCAGGCGCTTTTGACGTACGCAAGTGACGCTCTTTTCTTTAATACGGCGTACGCAAGTTCCAAACTACCCCCCTTATTTAACTCTGGCTTCCGCCAGTGTTTTAGGGCTCCTTTTAAAGCTTTTAAACGTACGCAAGTCCGGCTTTCACCCCTAAACTACGCTTAGGCTACTCTAAACTGCTCTTTCATCCTTAATTTGCTCCTAAACTACATTTTTTCCACCGCTAAACTACTCCGCGTACGTAAGTGTTCTTTAATACTCTTTTTGGCGTACGCAAGTTTCAAAAAAAAAATATACATTACGCTCAAGATTTCTTTTTTAACGTTGAGTTTTGAGCTTCTAAAAAGAGCTAGAAGCACGAAGGATCCTTGAGCAAATAGCTGACTATGGACATTACCACTACGAAAGCCTTACTTCTTTGCCTGTTTTTCTTTATTGCGCGTTTTGCTTTCAAACTACGTGCCGGTCCTCGGAAGCATATGAATCGCGGCTTAAAAAAAAAGACTAGAATGGAACAGTTTTTTAAGCCGGGTTTACTTTCTAGTGCTAGCTCAAGGATCCTACCTAATATAGAAAGAATGCTCCTCCTTCAAAACGAGAATGCTCCTCCAACTTTTTCAAAGAAAACTCTCTCTCGTCTTCTTTTCTTTCATTGTCGAACTTAGTCCAAACTGCTTAGTCCAACTTCATGACAAAGAGTCCAAGGATCCTTGGGAAAAGAACTTGTCATAGCCTTCTTTTAAATCCGGAGTCATATAGGCGGGCTTCCACTTCTCATTCATAGGTTCCTCTACTTCAAACTGATGACGGCTATGGGTCAAGCGAAGGTTGCGTCAGTCTTTGCAGAGAAAGAAAAAAGAGGTAGCAGTGCTCTTTCTCTTAAGTCCAGGTCTACTTTCCCTCTCCCTTCCGCTTTCTATGGCTACCGCGCTTGGCCTCTGCTTAGCATATCTCGTCTTATTGCGGATAAGCAGTAGCCCCCCCTTCTTACGTCTCTCCGGTAAGCGGTCAGGTGCATCTCCAAAACACACCGCATCCTATAGCTATGAGTCGTCCAAGGTTTTGGTCTCCAAACTACCCTTCCTCTCTCTCTACCGGTCTGTCTCCAAACTACGGTTGCATCTTCTTCCAATTGTTCGCTACCTTTCCTCTCGGTCCTTGGTTCAGTCTGACTCACCTATTTGGCTCTCGGAATAGATCTCTGAGAAGCGCCTACCACTTGCTTTCTAAACTACCTACTGGCTGCAACACACAGCTATCGTCTCCGATCAGCCTTTCTTGACATGCTTCTCGAATGAATGAAGAATAGTTGGAGGTCTTTTTTTCTTTCTATCTTGCTATACTTACCGGACTCCACTATACGCTTCTCTCTATTAGCTATGGCTCACAATGACTTTTGCACTTCAGGTTCTAGCTGATCTCTTCTTTCGGAGAAATCAGTGGCTCTAGCCAAAAGGAATGGAAAGAAACGTCTTCTATTTGATCTCGAAGTCCGCCTCGAGCACTCCCTCTTCGGCACAAGCGCTGGACCGGGAAACTAAGAGCTATGAGCTATGCTATACTAGCGCGAAATCCAGCAAGAAAAAACCATCCACTAAAAAAATGGCTGGATTTAGCCTAGGGGTTATTACTTTTGAGCTACAAAGCCACTACCTGCTCTTTAAGGAAGGATCCTAGCCAGATGAAAGAGCCGGATGGAATAGCCAGATGAAAGAGCCGGATGAGATCGCACTCGCAGGACCCGCATGATAATCTCGTCGCTCAAGAACGAAGCTCTCTCTAAAAGGTTGGGAGTCTTTCAGAGCGCCAACCTATCGTGGGTTATAGTGCCTAGTTAGCTCCCCTATCGTTTGCGTGGGTTATAGTGCCTAGTTAGCTAGTTAGCTCTTAAGTAGTTAGGGAACATCTAGTGACATAGATCCGAGAGTGGAAGGAGGCTTTGTGGTGGTCCTGTAGATGACGTTGGCCAAGAAGGAGTCAATAGGTGAAAGTGCTGATCTGATGCCTCAGAAGGTGCAATTGACAGGTCTAGGTGAGCTAGAGAAGGGATCGGGCTGGGCTTGCGCAAGCTTTAAAAGGATTTGTCTATAGAAAAGAGCTAAAGCGAACTACTGATGCAAAGTCCGACTCGCTTGGTTAGGCTCACTCGCTTCTTCATCTCGTCGTGACACAGGAAGGGCGGGTCCATAGTCTACTGGTCTTCTTCATCTCGTCGTGACACAGGAAGGGCTGGTCCAGAGTTTTTTTAGCCTAGGATCCTTCCTCTAAACTACCGAGTGGCGTTTGCGCAGGTAGAGAATAGTCTACTGGCTATTCCATCGTATTCAGCCTGGCTTTAGTAATAGCAATAGCCTATAGCCGCTTCACCCTTGCCTGGCTCTTGCTTTTCCTTTATCCTGGTCTTCTTTCTTGGTATCTTCTGGCGCGTATGTAGCTGTTTTAAGGGTCCCCCTAGGTTCCCTCTAAGGGCACTCGTTAGAAGACCATTGGAATCGATATGCTATGACTCGCAAGTTGAGCCTCTCTGACGCACACCGTTTTTTGACTTGACTTATAGATGCATTCTCTCCTACCCAGGCGGATGGCTCCTATTTGATCTATACTATCGATGACGCTTCTTTTCCTTAAAACTACTTGCTCATCGAGGAATCTGGACTCGAACTTTTCTACCTACCTACCGGTGTGTTTTAGGCCTACACCCAGGTTCTTCTTTTATAGAGGTCCTACAAACCCACTTGCATTGCATCTGCTTTCAGCCTTCATACTGAGACACCGATAGGGCTTGCTTTCTACTTTTAAAGCCTCTTTCCGGATGTCCTTCAAACTACCCTAGGATCCTTCCGTTCTAGTCGAGTCCTGCTGTGTGTTGCATCGTCTTTTCTACGGCTAACCACTGGCTCGATGTCCCTTTTAAAACCTAGGATCCTTCCGTCTCTTCTCTTCTAGTCGAGTCTTGCTGTGTGTTGCAGCGTCTTTTCTACGGCTTCTTTCCACCACTGGCTGGATGTCCTTTCCTTTCTTCCTAGGATCCTTCCGTCTCTTCTAGTCGAGTATTGCTGGCATTGTCTTTTCTGGGGCTTCTTTTCTGGGTTTTTTTTAGCTTGGGGATGGAATCTCCTTCTTAGCGCATTTAGGCCAGTCCTTCCATTGCCATCATCTCCAACATCAGTCTCATCTGACCCTAGGTAGCATAGCAAGAATGCACGAACCAGCTAGGCTAGCTTGGACCATCGTACGGGCCTGTCTTACTGCGCTTCCTTCTATGATCCCTACTTCCTAGCGACTCTCACTAGGGAAAGGCTATACCTCTTCTCCAGTACCAACTACTCCCCCTTCTTCCCTTCTTAGGATGGTTAGTCTCGTAGGCTGGCCCAGATAGCAGATGTTATAGAACGGTGCAAGGTCTCATCCGCTCTTCCTTGATCCGGTAAGGAACTGAAAGCCAAACAATTAGCGCTACGGACACTACCACTATGAAACTGAAAAACCACTAGACCCGGCGTAGTTTAGAAAGCAAATGCTTCGATGAATAATAACCCGAGGTCTATAGAGCGCCTGGGGGTTATGAGTTTTGAGCTAGACCTAAAGATGAGGACTTAGACAAATAACGTCTTTAAAAAGCTCCCACCTCTTCATCTATTTAAAGGCCTAACCCTTTTCTTTTACTTCGGCTTCTAATTGCTTCTAAACTACGGTCTGAAATCCGGCTACCTTTCCTTGTACGCAAGTCCTAGGCTATTCTTCCTTTCCACTCGTATCATTGATAAGAAGAGTCTCCATATCGGCTACAATAAAAGGCCTTCTCTTCTTACTCATTACTCAAAGGTTTGATAGCAGTTAGATGATCAGGGTAACTACGTCTCCTACCCCACAGCTATAGCTTGAACTTCTTGTTGACTTGCGTACGGCGATCCACCTTCTAAGCCAGCCCAGCATTAATTTTCTTTATGCCAAATTTTGGAATCAATTTCCATGGTGGAAAAGAGGTAAGAGCCGACTCTTTTTCCACCATTGAGACTCCGCCTACCTACGCTTTCTCCCTTTTAGCCCCACCTTGCCTTACCGAAAGAGGCCCACAGGATAAAAAAACTGTTCACCGTACGCAAGTAGAAACTGACCCATTCCTTCTGGCCTATCCTCCTCTCTAGTAGATCCAAAGACAACCATGCGCGCATTCTTTAGTCCTCCTCGCCTAGCGATAGCTGCTTTCCCTTTTCCTAGTCCTGCTAGTCCTAGTGGGATCCAGTAGTTAGGGACTTGCGTACTTTTTGTTGAAAACAACTTTTTTTTTAGCCCGATTTTGCCTATAGTGACCTCAAAAAAAACCCAGCCCCAAGGCAAGCCAACTAGTGCCAACTATCAGAGGAAAAGAGTTTCGCTCATTTTCGAGTCGCTAGCTTTTTCTCCGTCGTTCAATCTTTCTCATAGACATGACGGCTACGAAACAAGAGAGTTGGCTAGAATCTATAGGGAATGCCCTTGGTGGTCGTCAAGGATCCTTAGAGTCGAGTCCACTTCGTGCTCCAAGTAGGGGGGATAAGAATCGCGAAAGCTGAGTCAACCCGGTAAAATGAATAGCGCCGGATTTGGCCAGCAAGAAAGATTGGGAAAACAAAGCAAAGCTTTAAATAGGAGTTATGGCTTTGGCGAGTTGTAGTTTGGAGGTAGTGGTAATGTCTATAGAGAGTTAAGCCGAACTTGCGTGCGGCGAGTTAGAAGAAGAAGGTGGAGTAGCATAGTCACTTTAAGTAGTTTAGAAGCGCGAGTTAGAAGAAGAAGGTGGGGTTAGTAGCAAGATAAAGGCCTTTTAAAGGAGTAGTGGTAATGTCCATAGAAATGGAAGCAAAAGAATAGGAACCATGCTGAGTAGCGTAGCAAGTTCCCTAGAGTGAAAGCCGGACTTGCGTACGTTTAAAAGAGGTGCTAGGAAGCCAGAGGCGTTTATAAAGAAAGAATAAGAAGGTGGTTTTAAGTAGTTTAGCGGCAAACACCTAACCTAGATTTGAAAAGGGCCAGAAGCAAGATAACTTGCGTACGTAGATTGAGCTATTTTTTAACGCTAACCCTAGATCCTAGATCGTGAGCAGGATTCTTTCGGCGTACGCAAGTCAAACTCAACACGCGAAATACCTTAGGAGAACTATAGACATTACAATTCACTATTTATCTGCATGGGTTAGTCTTGGATTTTCTTTCTTGTCGGCATTTTCCCGGGCCTCTAAACACCACTAGAACGACCTACCCCAGGTTTTTTTTACTTGCGTACGTCGAAAAGAGCACCTATTACCACTATGAAACTGAAACCTACAGACCACAAAACCACCAGGAACCTGCGCCTATACATTACTAGGTAACTGAAAGCCAATCCTATAGCGTTGGCGTTAGCATTCGTCCCTATAAGCGTTGCGCTATTTTGCTTCGTTCTAGGCAAGTCATGTCTATAGTCGCTCTTTGCTAGCCGCCTAAAAGCTATGTAGAGTGGAGCACTAGAAAGCGCACCAGTCACAAGAGAACAAAAGGGCGCTCTTTAAAGGGTTTCAAACTTGCGTACGGGCAAACTCATTAGAAGCGCATTGAGTGGAGTGCTTTGCTTTCAGTTTCGTCGTACGCAAGTGACTCTTATTTGTAGTTTAGTACGCAAGTCTAAAAGAAAGCTAGCTCTTTTTCACCGTACGCAAGTTGTTTAGGATCACATTTCTGGACATCCCCAACACACCACTAGGCTTTTAGCCGCCAGTCAGAGAGAGCAGCCTCCGCTCATAGAATCAAGGGACCCTATGGCCGCACCTTTCCGCGTACGCAAGTTCTAAACTACTCCTTCTTTGTGGGTAGGCAACTTAGACCAGAGCCTAAAGCCATAACAGCGATGGCGAGTTTTTATCTTATACCACTAGGCGCCCATCTGGAACGTATAGGAGAGAATCGGCAGCCACTCCTAAGCTACAAAAAATCCCATCTTTTGGAGAACTTGCGTACGGCGAAATAAGGACCCTTTTAAAGGCATCTTGATCTGCGGTTGGTCCAGTGAATCTAAAGGAGAGTATGGAAGCCCCATGGAGCGTCGTTGGTGTGGAAGAAAAGAACTCCCCAGGTTGCAAGATAGATGGGGCGAGCGTGTTGGTGTTTAAAAGGAAAAGAAGGACAAAGGAGAAGTGGGCTAGGTACGAAGGTTTCTTTCCCCAGATTGGTCCACCCTTTGACTGATGCTAACCGAGCCTTTGAGTCCTTTCCGTGATAGAGAGCGGCTAGGATCAAATGCCTATGCACCTCCGTCTATAGAGAGAGTAGAGTAGGCCAAGTCGAGTAGAATGAAGAAAGCCTGTAGCCTATCTCAAGTAGCCCACCGTACGCAAGTCTGGCCGATGAGATCTGTTAGGCCCTCTTTTCTTTCTCTGGCAAGCTCTTAGGCCTCAGTCCTCAGTCTTCTAGTCTTCTTTAGTTCTCTCCGTACGCAAGTTCTGGACCGTCTACTGGAACATCTACAGGACCCTCTTCCAAGGTTTCCTATCTCCGTACGCAAGTTGGACCCTGGATTCTAGTTTAAAAAGCGGCAAGTGCGAGCATCTTCCAGCAGCACACCCGTTGACTCATACCGTAGCTAGGTCGAATAAGGCTATGAAAGGTCGGCGTTGTTCTTGGTCTTTAAAGCAAAGAAGATGGACGGCAGCGTTGTTGTTGGTCTTTAAAGCAAAGCTATTTTAAACAGCCTTGTTCTTGGTGTTTCAGTCAGCGTTGTTGGTCTTTAAAGCGCTTGTCCTATTGCTACTATCCCCTATGACTAGAGTTCGAATCCTAAGTCGTAGAGTTCTTCCGCCAAGCCCTTACTGCGAGTGACCTAGGCTCAAATACGGGGGTTTTCTTTTTGCTTTGATTTTTTGTCTTCTAAACTACCCGAGAAAAGAAAGGCTTCTCCTACTTCACCTGACACAGAACTAGCGATAGAGCAGCCAGACTTCTTTATGCTGCTCTGCCTTTCCTTTCCACTCCACTCTCCGTACGCAAGTTACTGGTCGAGCTCCGTCTTATGGTTCTCTTTCTAAATCCGCATACGACTCAACGTACGCAAGTCCAGATGAAGCCTGGGAACTTGTTTTACGCCGTACGCAAGTTCGCTTCTCTTTGGCATGGCTCTTGAGACCGGACTACCAATCGTCACGATCTTGACTTGGACGGGGGACTCACCCCAGCTTTCATAGTAGCAAGAGTCAAACAAGTGGGACTCTATCCGCGCCTTTTTTTGCTGCTCTTTAAGCGTTGCTTCTCACCGTACGCAAGTCTCGCTCATATAGAAGGATCTCCGTACGCAAGTTTGACTCTTGCCTGACCTACGGCCGCACCTTTACGCGTACGCAAGTTTGAACCTATGACTCTTCGGCCACAACCAACTATCAGCGCAATAAGGACTACGCACAACGCACTAAGGACTACGCATCTTATACCGGTTATACCCTGAACTTGCGTACAAGGAAAAGAAGGAAAAGACAATCAAGTAGGCTAGGTACGAAGGTTTTTTTCCTGAAAAGGCGTAAGAGTGAAATAAGAGATAGAGTGCGTCGGAAATAAAAGGCTCTGCTCTCTGGGTATAACCGGTCAAAGATGCGAAGTCCTTATTGCGTTGATAGTTGGTTGGGGACTACGGCTCTAAAGGTTTCGGCGCACGCAAGTTGACCTCTCTCCCCCCCATTCCTAAAAAAAAACAAGGTGACACTCAGTCACTATAGGATAGGTCTTAGATGTTGAAACAGGCTTTAAATAGATGATGGATAAGTAGTTTAGGAGCATTAAAGAAAAGATTTGTCTATATAAAATGAGTTTTTTAAAAAACTCATTTAAACTACGAGCCAAAAGGAAAAGAGCTACGGAAGCAGGCTTTAAATAGTAGTAGGAAAATAGGTGTGAGTAAAAGCACTAGAAAGCAAAACGACGGTGGAACCAATTAGAGTCACCAACCAATGCAAAGGCTATAAAGGTAGTTTAGAAGACGCAGTGGTGTGTTGAAAAAAAAAAGACCTTCTATCAAATCGACCAAGAATAGCTGGAGGACGACAGAGACTTTCTTAGATGTACGGCTACCTTTTTTTGCTGCTCACACATTTAAAAGGGGTGTGTTGAAGTGACTCCAGCTGCTCTTTCAAAAACACAGGCCGTAGTTAAGGAACGAGTTTCGCCCGAAAGAAATAGGTAAAGGAAATAGGGAAGTTTCACCAGCTCCAGACGAGCGAGAAGTATAAACCTGGCTCCAGTGCCTTGGTCTCTAGTTTCTTCGTACGCAAGTTCGGTCGAATAGCTCACTGGTTCCCTTTCATAGCAATGAGTTTTTCTTAACTTGCGTACGGGAATGAGTAGTGTGTTTTAGAGCAGCAAGACAACTTCATAGCAATGAGTTTTTCTTAACTTGCGTACGGGAATGAACCCAAAAGAGAGAGAAATAAAACGTGTTATCTCTAGATCAGAGATAAAACGTGGCTTTTCTCTGGGCTATCTTTTTGCACCTTCCGCATACGCTAAGAAAAGACTGAGTGAAGTGTAGGCTAAGTAGTTAGGGGCGTATGTGCAACTGGCTTTTCCACATAAATACCCTACCTATAGCAAGCATCATAGTACGCTTTATCCGAAGGAGAATGAATAGTGAACGGCCGGAATAGCTATGGGCTTTAAAAGGGACTAGAACCCGCGCGTGGTGGAGCAGTCTCCAACACATTCCCGGAAAGACGCAAGTTTCAACAAAAAGTACGCAAGTTCCGATGACTATAGACAGGTGCAACCCGGTCCTTCCTATTGCGATCAAGCTTCATAGATCTCCTTAGACTACATAGATTCACGACTCTTCATAAGGCTTCTTAACCTAATGGCCACAGGCGCTTCCTAAACTACCCACACAGACTATAGACAAATATCGCATAGAGTACGGGGGTGTGTTGTTGGGGAACCGTAACCAAGTGCTTAAGGCCGGCTCTTTTCCTTATTGCAGTTGATGCTTCGTTGACAACGACCGATGAATGTAAGAATCACCATGCAAAGGACTATGGACAACTGACCAGCGAGACTTCTTTTCCGCTGATGCTGCATACGAACTTGCGTACGAAGAAAGTACTTGCGATTCATACCGCGAATGAGAAGAAGAAGCTTGGGTGAAACTCTATAGCTATAGGATAGAAGATAGAAGAAGCATTGGTTGAGTAGTTTAGAGGCTGCTGTTCAACACACCCTAAGTTTCCTAGTGGTTCGGTTTCTAAACTACTTTTAGTTGAGTCTTTTTTGCAAAAAGGTTGGTTTTAAAAAGAGCTTTGGTTCGGGTCCCTTTTAAAACATCCCTACTAGCAGCAACAACAACACCTTCCCTGGAATTTTCTTTCTACGTACGCAAGTTGCCTAAAAAAAACAAGTTTTGGCGTGTCTTTTTCTCAAGGTTAGGTTCAATAACACCTTCCAACTTCGTTTGTCTGCCTAAAAAAAACAAGGTTTCGCGTGTGTTTTTCTCACGTTTTCTCAAGGTGTGGTTTTCTCATCTCAAGTTCTCGCGTGTGGTTTTCTCAAGGTGCGGTTTCAAGGTGTGTTTTTCTCAAGTTTTCTCATCGCCTGTGGTTCAAGGTGTGGTTTTCTCATCGCGTGTGTATAGCCAAATCGCGTGTGTATAGCCAAACCGCGAATCTGGGACTAGCTCAAAAGAGCTAGTATGTATCAATGAGACGAAGGCCTGGTGTCCACGCATGGACGACCAGAGGTGTGGGTAGAGGAAAAGCCTACTATTCCCGAAAGCCTAACTCGTGTCACCTTACTTACGCTATGTGATCTTGCATTCGTCGGTCGAACTTGCGTACGGAGAGTAGCAGTAGTGTGTTTTAGGGCTGGACCCCGCCCTATGAATGGAACCTAGTGCTTCTCTTTCCACCTAGTGCTTCTCTTTCCAATAGAGCGCCAGTTTTGGGAATGGAACCTAGTGCTTCTCTTTCCACCTAGCGCTTCTCTTTCCAATAGAGCATCTGGCGAATACTCACATTTCGGGAAGAGAAGAGGGGTAAGATCTACGAGTCTCTTCAACTAGGTCCAGACGATCGTGCAAGATCCAGTCCTCACTACGACGAGTCGCTCTTCCATCACCAGCCAGTCTTGGTCCTACTACCCGGCGATGGAAGGTAGGCGAAGGCTGTAGGTGCTGTGCAAGTGAGGCTAGGGTTAAAAAAGAGCCAGAGGCATGCGTGAGTTTGCGCAGATGATAAAGGCTCAAGATGGGTAGTTGTAGTTAGTAGTTAGGGCTGCACGAAAATATACATTACGGGAAAAACAGGTAGTTTAGCGCTGTGTACTGATCGAAAGTTGTTTGTCCTTGTCCTAAACTACTGTGGGTTCAACTCTCTTTCTTTTAGAGCACACCCCAAACTACGGCCCAACAAAGAGGAAGTGGGTTCGGTCCTACAGGCCGCTCTCTTAAACAACACACCGCTTTTTTTGAGGAAGGTGTGAGGAAGCCGAAGGTTTTAAAGGTAGGATCCTTAGAGCTATTTTTTCACAAAAGGTAGTTAGAGGCGGAATCTGGATAGGTGGCTTGAGACAGGTGGCTAGTGAGCGGCAGCAGCTTGACTCGAATATCGCGACTTACGCCGACCTTCGTTGTTTACTTTCATGAAGAGGCGGAAAGGGGGTGAGTCCCCCTACTCATAGCATACATCCCCAAAGAAAGTAGGCTCGTGTGATAAGGTGTGCGCCAATGTTTGGAGGAAAAAGCGTCCTAAGTAAAATAGCGTAGTTGTAGTTTAGGACACGTGTAAAAAAACAAGCAAGGTAGAAAGGTTTAGCGGTGGTTTCGCCATTGGTTGGGTAATATAAAGGTTAGGTTTCCCAACACCTTACCTGGAATTTTCTTTCTACTTGCGTACGCCAAGTTTGCGCGTGTGGTGTTCTCCCGTGTGTGGTTCACCAACACCTTCCCTTCCCTTCCCTTCCCTTTTCTTTCTACTTGCGTACGCCAAGTTTTCTCAAGTGTGTGGTTTTATCAAGGTAAGGTTCACCAACACCTTCCCTTCCAACTTCGTTTGTCTGCCTAAAAAAAACAAGGTTTCGCGTGTGGGTTTCTATAGCCAAACCACTAATCTGGGTTAGAGGAAAAAAATAAAAGAGCTAGTATCCATGAGACGAGGGCCTGGTCCATGCATGGACGACCAGAGGTGTGGGTAGAGGAAAAGCCTACTAGTCCCGTGTCACATTACTTACGCTATGTGATCTTGCATTCGTCGGTCGGAGGAGAAGAGCTCTGTTAGGGCTGGACGTTCGAAGGAGAGTAGCAAGGGCGGGACCCCACCCTATGAATGGAACCTAGCGCTTCTCTTTCCAAAACACATAGAGCACCTGTTTTTTTTACCCACATTTCGGGAAGAGAAAAAGGGCTTTAGTAGTTTAGGACTTGCGTACGTTAAAAAGGGTTTCAAAATATACATTACGGACTTGCGTACGTTAAAAAGGGTTGGGTAAGATTCGGGAAGAGAAGAAGGATAAGATTCGGGAAGAGAAGAAGGAGTTATGGCTTTGGCGAGTCTCTTCGACTAGGTCCAGATGATCATGCAAGATCCAGTCCTCACTAGGAAGAGCCGCTCATGACATTCCCCTCACTACGAAGAGTCGCACATTACATGACTAGACTAGGAAGAGTTGCTCATTACCTTCCATCACCGGCCAGTCTTGGTCCTACTACCCAGTGAAGGCTCTTTGGAAGGAAAAGAAGGCTCTTTGGTGCGAATTTGCAATGGAGTTTAGCCTGTTAGTCAGTCTTAGAAGTCAAACCTGAAAGCAAGACACCAACAGTAGCGTAGCAAGGTCAAGTCTTTTACGGCTAGACTCTTAGAGATTTGCTAGGTCGTTCTAGAATCAAGTAGGCCTGGTGGGGTCATGTGGTTTTGGATATAGAGTCGCGTAGGGATGACAAAGCCCAGTTTTCCTTCATAGCGTTTTGGTCAACTTCTAACACAGAGCGTTTTGGTCAACTTTGAACTCCAGTTCTTTCTTTTTCACTCCTAGCTTTAGCGTAATGTATATTTTATGGAAAATAACATAACCTATTCTAAGTGGGCACTACGGTAGGCACTACGGTAGCTTAGAAAGCTACCTCCTTTTTTTTGGCGCTGACTCCACCCCCCTTTTTGCTGCTTCCTAGCCTGGCCCGGCGTTGCAACAAGAGAGTGAGTCTTAGTCAGTCTTATCAGTCTTAGGCGACGTCGTAAGAACTCCAACCCGGCAACTACCAGTCTTCTTTCTTTCTTTTAAAGGCGCAGCTCTACCGCTCTTTCCAACGCTGTCTGACCTCAAAAGCAGTTTAGAAGCACAACTCACTATAACAGCCGGAACAACACACTCAGTGGCTACCTTTCTATGCACAAAGGAAGAAGGGGAACCCCAACACACCCCTGATTGAGACCCCAAAGCAGGCTTGCACGATTCAATGCCGAACCCCTTCTTGTTCAGTGAAAAGCGGAGCCTAATATGGAACAAAAAATGAAAATAGGGACCTTAAATAATGATCGCCTGTCCCAAGCTACGCGGCAACCAATGTCTTTTTTCCATCGTAATGCTTTTCATATCTTCCATACTTAAGTCGAAGGCGCTATGCTATAGCTATAGACATAACCATCAGATCGGAGCTTGTTGTATACGCAGGATAGCCACTATTAAGTAAGAAGGACGCTTCAGTGGACATGAAAAGAAGGAAGAAGGAAGGACGCTTCAGTGGACATGAGATGATAGGAAGGACGCTTCACCTGACGACTTGCGTACGGCGAAAGGAAGGACTCGCCCCGAGCTCTAAGAACGAGACGAGAGCTCCTATATCCTAACCATTTAGACAAAGCTATCCTAGGACGAAAGGAAAGAAATTGGATCCACTTGCGTACGGAGACAATAGATAGCTAGAGGTGCAGAAAGAGCAGCTGCGAATAGACATTACGCGGAAAACGAAGCAAAAAACAACGGTAGGGGACTTGCGTACGGTAGTTTAGAAGCCGCTTTTTTTTGAGTAGTTGACTGTGGAAAAAAAACAAAGCGAAAGGGGTAGAAAAGACCACGGAGAGAGCAAAAGGTTCTATCACAATGACAGGTACCTGGGATTACCTTCCCCTTTCTTTTACCTTCCCCTTTCTTTTGGAATGAACGAAAGACGAAGCGTAAAGAGAATGACGTCATAGATCTTAGGTTCTCACTTGGTCATGAGCGAAGGATCCTTGGTTGATCTTGCACCCATGGAGATATCTCTAGTATAGAAAGTGGCAAAGGTGGGAAACTGCCCAGGTCAGAGTGAGGCAAAGGAAGAAGGACACCGGAGGTAGAAGGATCCTTTCGCCGTAAGGCTTTAAAGCCATTAGAGCTAGAACCGGAGGAAGGATCCTAGAAAAGACAAAGGAGGTTTAAAGGCTTTAGAGCTAAGGCTTGTCCTTGAAGCCGCCTGAGTAGCGTAACAAGTTCCCTCCACTACGTTAGCGCTAAAATAAAAGAAAGAAAGAGTATTAAAGAGTAGCCACTGAAGTAGGAGACGGTGGATAAAAAGAAGAAGGTGGAGCTAGGAGAGCTAGCTCTAAGTAGTTGTAGTTTGGAAGCGTAGGTTAAAGAAGCTAGAAGCACAAGAAAGGAGGAACGCTTAGGATTTCCTTCGATGTGCCCCAACAGTTAGCGAGAGGGGATTGAAAAGCGCCAAATTTGATGACAGCAAAAAGGAAAGACAAAGGTTGAGCATGCTATTGTATTGCAAGATATGTTGAGAAGGCCTCGGCGAAGTGTAGACGAAGCAAATACGAGTCCAAAGCCAAAGGTAGCCTGAGAACGGGCGAAGCTAATGGAGAAATGAACTCTTAAGCAATAAGAACCAGTAAGCCGTAAACCATGCCAAACCAAGACCGAGCCATACACTTAGGAAGCTATTCGAACTTATAGTGGGCTGTCTTCTCTTGTCGCTCGTCTTCCATCGCACCCTCTACTTGCTTACGCTCTAGTCTCTTCGGACGCAAGTTGTCGCTCTTCTTCCTCTTTTCGTTAAGGATCCTCCAGATCCTACCGGCGTTTTCCTTACTGTTTTTTTTAGGGAATAGCATCACAGCTCGTGCTCTCTAAAACACACTACTTAACACCTCCAAATGTTGGAAGATCCAGGCTACTAGTCATAGGGTTCAGGGTCCAAGCGATATAGAAGACCAAAGTCAAAGGTATAGTGGTGGTATGCGCGCATTCATCTTCAGCACCAGTAGTCTAAGGGAGAGGCGTAGATAGGCTAAGACACATAAAGAAAATAGGGCACTGACCTTCCGCTGCGCTACTAGCGCTATAGGCTATCTGTTCTAAAGAGACCTTCCGCTGCGCTACTAGCGCTATAGGCTATCTGTTCTAGGGAGGATCCTAGGGACTTGCGTACGGCGTAGCTATTTCGTGATGGCGAAGAAGGCACTATTAAGGAATAGAAGACCAGAGCTGAACTCAACCCATGATAGGGAGACCACTAAGCTGTAGGCTATAAGCTATATGAGGGGTCTAAACTACTTAAAGGAAGAGCAAGACGTAGAATGCGAGCCTAGCCTAGATAGAGAGAGAAGACGCGTAGTTTTTTTTGGAGCGAAGTCCTAACGGCTAGAGAAGAGAAGCCACCAGCCCAAGGATCCTCGAAAGATATACGGCGACTTGCGTACGAAGAAAGAAAAGTAATAGTAGGAAGCAAGGATCCTTAGAGGCCTTTTTTTTCCTACCAAGCACGCCCTTTTTAAGCCCAGCAGTCAGACGAGAACTGAACCACACAACTAGACTACATTGTTCACCGTACGCAAGTGAGTAGCCCTTCTATGGCATAGGGGGGGAAGGGCCTATAAGTCCAGTCCTCAGTCTTTGGCATAGGGGGAAGGGCCTATAAGTCCAGTCCTCAGCCTTTCTTTTGTCTTAGCTAATAAATTCCAGTAGCATCAACAAAGACTGAACCAAATTCTTTCGCTATAGCACCACCTAGGATCCTCCCTAGACCCATTTAAAATGGTGGCCCACCTAAAGCCCACCTTCTTCTTTTAACCCACGCTATCCAGGGTTATTTAAAAAGTGGAGCCAGCGCAGTAGTTTAGAGGCTGAGTTTGGGCTTTCTAAGGAGCTAGAGTGAAATAATAGTTTAAGGAAGTAAAAGTAGTTTGGACTTGCGTACGGTGGAGTTAGCGCTAGCTGATTAGAAAGCGTGAGTTTAAGGAAATAAACTAGAAGCCAGAGGAGCCAAAGGCGTGGGTTGGGTTGGGTTACGAGTTTTAGCTTGGCTCCAGCTTCGTTCCAAGCTTAGGGCAATGCTTTGCTTTTCTTATCGATATAGATAGCAGGAATCACTACCACTACAGCCTTCAGCGCTGAATCAATCACCACGCAAAAGGAGAAGACTAAGATCCCTTGAAAGCCGTTTGGCACGCCTCTTCTTTTTCTTTTCTTTGACGCTCTTTTAAACTCATTCTTCGGCGACGTCGCTCACTCAAGGATCCTACCTCATAGCGTGATTGGTCTTGAAATGCCAGAATATCCAAATAGCTTTGGAAGCGCAAAGAGGTAGCCGAGGGGTAAAGAAAAGACGGGGCCTTACCTATATGTCTATAGAAGGAGCGATGTTGCTAAAGCCGGGATCTTTCGTAGTGGTAATATCTAGTGCTCTTTAAAGGTCCTTAAACGCGTAGTTTAGAAGGATCCTAAACTACAACTACGAGCTTTTAAAAGACGGCCTTCTATAGCTATATTCTACGCAAGTGGAAACTCTGGTTACCCGAAAAGACGAGGCTATTACGCTCCTTTTGAAAGTCCTACGCTAGCGCTCGCCTACCCTTTCTAGGTCGTTCATTGCTAGGATCCTTGGTCTTGTTAACGTGCTTTGCCTTTCACTTTCATAGGGTGATCAGTTCGTCGTGTCGTGCTAGAGTCATACTATGGGAGAAAGAAATCCAATAGAGAGTAGGCTTCGGTACTTCCTCGTCTTTTGGGACGGAGAGCCTTTTCTAAGTGGCTAAGGGGGCCAGCTTCCAACTCGAAGTTGACTACTAGAATGAAGACCTGGCTTTAGAAGGCTAAGGTAAGGCGACTATAGAGTAAGGCGACTATAGAGACATTACTCACTTGACTTGCTTTGACGCATTGATCCGCGTCGGAGCGTATGCATCTTAATAATAGAGAAGCGGAGTAGTTTAGAGGCAGACATCCAGGAGTCTCCTCCTCTAAACTACTCTTTCATCTTTTCCGTCTTTGCCTTCAAAACAAAAGCCTATACCATTCAGCGGATTCAAAAGGGGCGATGCTCACTTCTCTTTGAACTTGCGTACGAAGAGACGGTGGATAAGAAGGATCCTAGGCTTTGAGTGCAACCACCGCGGTGTGTTGGAGTTAGACCCAAAAGGGAAGGATCCTAGGAAGTCTCAAAAAGAACGGGAGGGTGCGCTTCAGAGGTCAAGAGCTGTGGGTCCTTATTCTTCTTCTTCATCACCTATTCGTTCTGGTCCCAACAAGTGAGCACGAGACCGCCACAGACTTCCTTCACTTTCAAGTCCCTCGTCTTTAGGGGCTTCTAAAGGTCTACAACCGCAGTAGGTCTTTTAAAAGTCCGCTCCGCTGATCTCATCTCATAGATTTCACCATGTCATTGCTTTGCGATTTCTGGCCTTATCCCCTAAACAAAAGACCAATCCCTCCATTCACCCTCCTTTATGCTCCGAGCAACGGGTCCTTTCTGCACACTAAGGTTATGGCTGAGGTGCATCAACTCCGGCGGGTCTTGTCTTTCATAGAAAATCTAAGAACAGGAGACCCACTAGTAAAGACCAACACTACCGATTGGTCTTTGGCGCTGTTGTTCTTTTGGGGCGCTTGTCACTATCTTTTGTTGCAGCTTGGTCGCGCGTAGCTATGAAGGATCCTAAGACCAAGGACAAACGCTGTCTAGGATCCTTTACTCCGAGACTAGAGAAAATGAGAACTTGCGTACGCGAAAGCTCTTGCCAAGTGTTAGGACAGGCGTCTGCATTCTTCAATCTGCTTAGGCCTTTTGATGCCTTTCGCCGTACGCAAGTTACCCTAAGTGATAAGGCGCAGGTAGACCAGTTTTAAAACAAGTCAGATCAATTTACAGGGTCCGGGGAATCTAAAAAAGTAAAGGCACTGCTTTCAAATCTGATCCTACAGCCCTTTTAAAGCTAGGCTCTTGTCGCAAAAGATTAGAAGAGGAAAGTCGTGCTGCGTGCGCTAACCAATGCTCCCTACTCACGCTATGGACATAGCTAACCGCTAACCAATGCTCCCTAGGATCCTTCACGCTATGGGCATAGGACGGTGTGGGAGGACGCTAACTTACTACTTGCTGCCCTTTGAGTGGGTTCATATGACTCTTTCGGAAACAGCTCGAAAAGGTGCGTGTTGATAGAACGAAGTTGATAGAACGCAAAAGCGAGACCTTTAAAAACAGTAGTTTTAAAAAGGATCCTTCTCATTTTTCCATCGTCGCTTTTTTTACAGCAAGGATCCTGAACGACGGTTAAGGAGGGGGTCAACAATTCCTTTAGGCCCTTGGGAGAGACTCGGAGCGCTTTTTTTACAGCAAGGATCCTGAACGATGGTTAAGGAGGGGGTCAACAATTCCTTCTCACGCCTCTAGCTACTTTGCCGCTAACTCGTAGTTTAGGATCCTACCTATTCTTGTAGCTTTAGCAAGAGCTTCCAAACTACTGGGCCCTAAAAAAAGCTTAAGTGAGTAGGGTAATAAAGAAAAGCAAAAGACAAGTGTCACCAAGGCAGAAGTCCTCCAAACTACGGCCAAAGGTCCTTCGTACTGGTTAATACAGCTATAGGTATAGGCAAAAAACTGGAGCGAGAGATTCGAAATGGCCGCTCTTTCCTATGAGTCCTAGGATCCTTAGGCAGAGAAAGGTCAGCTGTCTCCTTATCTACTGTGTCAGTTAGAGTCCCCCTATGCCACTTCTTAACCACTCTCTGTAACGGCCGAGTTGCCCCCACTCAAGCGAGATAGGACTCTTTGATAGAACTAAGAAAGTCACTATGCTCCAGGCTTTTTTTTTTTATGCTTTGTCAGCTCTTTTCTTTAATCCGCTTGCATCAGCTTCTAGTAGTCCACTATCCCCCGTGTCTTTGTCGCCTCTTCTTTTTTGCAGCCCAAAACACACCCGAGTCTTAAAGCTGTGACGCATCGCCGCGGACTGCCAAGTAAGAAGCGTCGAACCTATAGTTTTCAAAGAGCCTTAGGCGCTTCCACACCTTCCCTCTCTTTTAACCTCGCCCCTCTGGGTCCTCACAGCTCCAGTTTTGGAATCATCTACCTATGCCGGAGTCCCATCTAGGCTCGCTTCGCTCAGTCTACTTGTTATGTCTTTTTCTATGCTATTAGGCTATACTTCTGGCAGCGACGGAGGCGTCGCTCATTGCTTCTCGTGTTTTCTTTTTTGAACTCCTTATATCTCCCCTAAACTTGTGGCTACTAACCACTCTAGAACGCATCCGCAGCGTCTCCTAGGTCTTCTATGCTTTACTCATCTCACTTTAGTTTAAAAGGCAGGGCTTCTAAAGGTTTCGGGTAGATGGATTTCACTCTACTCTACTTAGCATAGCATAGACACCATTCTCGATCTGCATAGATGGTTTTCACTCTACTTAGCAGTAGTTTAGACACCCTTCTCGATCTGCGTAGATAGCCTGAATAGGCAGATAATCCATAGGCATATCACCGTACGCAAGTGTCAAAAGGACTTCGGCGTACGCAAGTCATGCACACATTCTCATTAGCTCCCCTTTTTAAACAAGATCCTCAGTTGACCGCTAAGTCGACGCTGCATCTAACCCGGTATTGGTTCCTAAACTACGCTAAGGATCCTTTTTAAAACTATTGGTTGAAGCCGCATAAGCCCCTGTTGGTTACGGTGCGATCGAGGATCCTTGCTTCTAGTTGGGCGTTTGATCGAGGATCCTTGCTGGCCCCTTACCTATAATAGGTATAGGTAGCGGTGTTTTTTTTAGAGCAAAGGTATAGGATCTCGAGAAGAAAGGCTCCAGGTTAGATGCTTTGGAGTCACTTGCCTTTGGTTGTCTTTCTATAGCTAACTATATAGGCTAAAAAAATAGGATCCTAAACTACAACTACCGACACGTCGCTTGGGGCCTATAGAGCTCCGTCGACTCTTTTCAACTGTGTCGCCTCGCTTCTTTTCAAAAAAAAAAAAGGCGCTGACGTACGTCCTTTGGCGTTTCGCATGGTAGTTTGGCGTTTCAACGCGGCGCTAACGTCCTAGCCTACGTCCTTTGTTTTCAAAAAAAAAAAGCATGGCATGGTAGTTGGCGTTTCGCATGGTAGTTAGTGGTAGAATGCCTAGTTAAGCTATTTGAAATTTAAGGGTGTGCCATCAATGCTCCATCAAAAAAGAGCGTCAGAAACACATTGGAAAGAACAGGACCCCTAACTACTTCGCAGTCCGTCTCTAAGGCGTTAGGAGTTTGACGAGCTATCATGAGAACTTTCTATCTTTTTCTTTTCCATGGTCATTAGGCTTTCGGCCTGCCTTTCAGGACCCTTTCATTCTAGAGGTCAACGCTCTATGCATCGCCAGTGATTTGGAGAGTTCAGTCTTGTGCGATCGGAGTCAATCAAGGAAAGCACACCGATGGAATCTCGCGGAGTGGAACTAGCAGGTAGCATAGCAAAAAAGCGAAGAGCTGGGTGATCCCTACCAACTGCCTAAGAACCTGGCTATTCTTCTAACTGCGGCTCGAGTCGTTTTTTAAAGCAGCTATCTTGTCGCTAGCTTTGTCTATTTAGGCCTCTCCCTCAAGCTAGCTCCTATGAGATAGACAAAGACGACCACCTAGTAGCCTTTCAAAAACGCAGAGGCTACAAAAGAAAAGAAGAGGCTTTAAAGAGACGGCGGAACCAAATAGTTTAGAGGTAGCTTTTAAAAAGAAGCATTAAAGAAAAGAGTAGCAATAGCAACTAGAGGCGCGAAATCTACTTCTAGTTTAGCGTTTAGCAACATAGCTCCAGTTCTATCTTCTAGTTTAGCTCCAATGCTACCTTCTGGCTCATCTGATGGGTGATAGATTCGCAATGCATCAGCTCGTCGAAAGTAGCTAGAGAGCAAAGAAGATCACACCTGCGCAATCTCTAGAAGACAATTTGAAAACAGGCTTTATAGTGCTGTCCTCGAAAAAGCCTACCCATTACCACTATGAACGAGAATAGCTCACAACTAGGTTGGTACGTAAAGAGGGGGGAAGTGAGGCCAGGCGCCATAACCAAATGGTCTATAGCTCACATTCTTACGGTTGGTACGTAAAGAAGGTCTGCACTAGGTTGGAAAGAAAGGGAAAGAAAAAGCAGGGACTTTAGGTTTGAGGCCAAGTCAAGAAAACGGACAAAGCAAGAAAGAAAGCGACTTTGGTATCTTTCAGCATAGCAAAAGCTCCAGCACTAGAAAGCTACGACGTATCGAGCGAAGTTGGGTAGGGTGTGTTGCAGATCATGAGTTGAGTTTTGGCTCTCTTTGTTCGCTTCGAGCGATCTTTCTTTCTTCCTTATGTTCCGGCGGTAGTTGTAGTTTAGGATAGCGCTCTAACTACTTGGCTTTGGCTCTCTTTTTCGCGTACGCAAGTTCTAAAGACCAGAGCTATTTTTGTAGTTTAGGGGCACAAGACTATCATTTCGTGTTCAAAATTGGCGCTACTAGTTGCATAGTTCTAGCGCCAATTTTGAAGCTTTGCCTCCAACTACTTTTTACACACCCATCACTAGCACTTCTTGGTCGTGGATTGTATAGTGGTTCTAGCTGTGCTTTTTTCCTTCTCCATACAGAGAGACGGGATCCCTAACTTGAATCTCTTGATTTCCAGCGCTACGAGGCGAGCAATGGGGTGAATCACCGTAATGTCTATTTTTGACGCTCTGCTCTTTTTTCCTTCTCCTTAGACGTGTTCCCCAAAGTCACATGAATAAGTAGGTTCTCTCGCTTTCCTACGAATAGACATTACGGTGATCGGATCCAAAATGGAGTAGGTTCGGCGTAGGTTCGGTTATAGGGGCTACCTGTTTCCATTAGCGCTAGCAAACCGCTGTGGTGAGCAGCCTACTGGAGCCAAACAAAGGCCCTGCTTTGAAGATCTTGCATCCGGAATCCTAACCACTCTGAAAAAGGGCTAAAACACTAGCAGCGGCTCGGAGTGGTGAAAAACCTGTTTTTTCGTACGCAACTTGCGTACGTTGAAAAGAGCTCCAACTATTTACGCTGCTAAGCGGCCTCGCTTTTACTATGAATATATGAGCCCAACCGCGCAAAGAGAGTAGCCTTCAGGGCCAGATCTTGTCCCGGATCAAATGAGGTTGATTTGACTGACTGGCTTTTCCCCTTTTTAGCTTTGACTTGCGTACGGTTAGTGAGTTTTGTTTGTCTATAGAAGAAGCAAGTATAGGTTGGATGAAACTTTATTGCGTAATGTATATTTTTGCTATCGGCGTACGCAAGTCTGGTTTTTTTGAAAAGAGGTTAGTGACTTTCGCCTATAGTATGACGTACGCAAGTCAACGTAATGTATATTTTTGCTCTTTTTTTACGACGCTCACTAGTGAAATCGAGGTTAGTGACTTTCGCCTATAGTATGACGTACGCAAGTCAACGTAATGTATATTTTTGCTCTTTTTTTACGACGCTCTTATCCACCGTCTTGCGTACGGGAAAATGAGGTTAGTGGGTTTTCCCGTACGCAAGTATAGGTTGAATCAACGTACGCAAGTTTTGCGCGTAATGTATATTTTTTATATTGTCTCTGGTTTTTGTTGACTTGCGTACAAAGAGTTGAGTGCCGAAACTACGGATCCTATTTTCCATCGTCTCTTTCGTCGGCTAAACTACGTAGTTTTTGAAACACCTTTTGGCGCGTAATGTCTATTTTTTTTAAATAGGACTTTCAAAAGGAGGGACCGTAGTTTAGGATAATCGGTTAAAAGAAAGTTCGTTGCTGTGCCGTTATCAGGTGAGCGTCGAATGCATGTTCGTATAGTTTAGGCACCCCTTTCCTGTCCTGTAGTTTAGGACAAGATATCACACCCCTAAACTACAAAAAAAGCCCCTAAACTACAAACTACCTTTACCACGTCATGGCGGAGACTACATGGCTTCAACCCCGAACATTTGGGGCAGTGATCGAACTCAAAGAAAGTCTAGCCGTACGCAAGTCAAAAAGCAAGTCTAGTTCTCGTTCCCCCTTTGCGTCAGTCGTTTCTTCTTTCCTTCTTTGCAGAACTAGCGGTGTCGAATAAAGGAAATATCTATTTGTTTTGTTCTGCCTTGCTTAACCAGTTACATCAACACTACTTGCTATCGGTTCATTTTTCATAGAATAAATATACGCTTTGCAATCTATCGCGGGGGGTCACAAGCTGCTCGTAGGGGAAAACATCGGAACTTACTCCATTCCTTAACAGGAATTAAGGGACGGCAGAGGGATCCCTTTAGAGGAATCCTGTAGAAACAAGTTCGCAAATGGTATGCTAATATGGTATCTCGGGATAGAGCACTCTGGAAGAAGGTAGTCTTCCCTTTCGAATATGAGCTAGGTAGTTATAGAGTGGAGGTAGGACTAAAGGCTAAAGTCCGCAGCTCTTAGTATCGCCCGCAGTTTGTTTATGTCTTTGAGCAAAGGGACCAGGCACTATTGAAAAAAAAGGCTGCGTAGCGTAGTGAGTGCTTCCCAGGTGGGGATCGTGAACCTCTATATTTCCCTGCTAGTGCATTAAATGAAGGCCCGTAGGGAGAGAGGATAGCTAGCCTTAGTCTTCCTGTTGCTAGGCGCAAGGGGAAGAATATTTGACCTGTAGTGTTTAAAACTTCCTTTATCTATTCTAGTGGTATAAGGACAAGTTAGCTTCTGATAGCTAGATGTAGCCACTGGACTTTCTGGATGTATAGTAAAACCCTGAGTCATGTAGCTCCTAATCGAATAGTGCTTCTAGACGAAGAGCGGAAGAGAGAGCAAGAGCTGCTATATATTATCCGAAAGGGTAAACTCGGTTGTAAGATGCCCTTCTTGACTCCTAGCTTCTTGAGTTAGCTGCTTCTTGCATACCTCTACTAATGCCTTAACTATCTATCCTTTTAGCTCTTTAGTAAGGTTGCTTCAAGTGGAGTGAACGGGAGAGGCAATGACTCTCTGCAAAGAATATCGTATGAAAGGTTCGGGTGGTCTACGATCATGGCTTTTTGAGATAATCTCTGCTCTATCCTAGGGGGACTTTCAAAAAGCAGAGATGCGCTCCTTCATGCCCATAGCTGACAGAGAGAATCTAGTCTTATCCGTCCTTGCTTGCTATAAACATAAAGGAGATACCGGACTATCTTAAGACAGAAAAAATAAGAGACACTAAATAGGACGCTACTCTTATAGCTTCCTACTAGCAACTCGGATAGGAGCTGGCAATCCAGAGAAGATAGAAGAAAGAGAACGACTATAAGAGGAAAGGCTAGCTACTTGGTCCTTGACTTACTAAATGAGGGAGAACTTGCGTACAGAGAAAAGAAGGCTCATTTTATTAAAGCTACAGCTAGAAGAGAAGGCGTGCTCCTACCTTCCTTCTACCCAGTGGGTCAACAGAGGAAAAAGAATCCCATATAAATGGCTTCTTCTCTTAGGGCTTCTTGCCAGTAGCAGTGAGAAAAACCTTGCTTATCTATCTTTAGCAACTGGAAGAGCGGACTATTATGTTACATCTTTATTTGGGACACAAGATTGTCCGCTACTCAGATAGGAATAAAAGCGACTCCGAATATAAGGACAGAAAATACCTAGTGGGATAGCTACCTAGCTAATAGGAAAGAAGGGAGCTACTAGCAGCTCATATTGGAGAGAACAATTATGCTACATATAAGGAAAAAAGATAGTCCGCGACATCAGAAGCTCTATAACAACCTAGCTACTAGGACTTGCGTACGAGGAAAGGCTACTTTTAATGCAGTCTAATCCCTTCCTTTTAATACCAGGATTTAGGCATCTAAACAAGAAAGCAACAAGACAATCTTAAATAAAATCGGGTAAAAGATGTGCTGCAAGCAAGATTGTCTTCCTCATGCACAGAGGAGATAAAAGAGAGAAGGAAACTCCTACACTTGCGTACGGGGAAGCACCTTTTCCACTGACGGCGAGGAAAGAGATAGACTAAACTTACTCATTCCCCAGGCCGGACCGTCACTACCTGAGCCACAGAAGATGCCTTTTGACCAATAGCTACATAAACCATTTTGCCCATTTTGAGAATATGTGGCTACTGCTGTTTTACCGGTCTGTCCCCAATAATGAATTATCGCTGACCGCGTCCTATAGGGATCAATCAATAGCAATAAGACCCGTTTGAAGAGGCTCATATACGGAACGAAAGAATACCTGGAGCGGGAGATTCTATTAACCGAGATTCAGAAGCTGCAATTTCACCTCTCTCATCAATAGGTTTAGCCAAGGCATTTATAACACGACCCAAATAAGCCTCACTAACTGGTATCTGAGCAATTCTTCCTGTTGCTTTTACTAAACTTCTTATATCTATCATCAAACCGTCACCATTAATACAACACCAACATTATAGGATTCCAAATTCAGAGCAATGCCTATCCTCTTCAAATTCGACTAACTCACCTGCCATTACTTCATCAAGACTATGAATACGAGCAATGCCGTCGCCTACTTGAAGTACGGCACCGGTATTTACAATCTTTCTATCTATTTGAAGATAATTGTTCAATACGTTCACAGATAATCAATATTATCAATTTCATCGGCTGGAATGGTTACCATGAGTATTTCTGAATTTGGGGAGAAAAAAAAGAATAAGCCCTCCGCATATCGGATTTGAACCGATGACTGACGCACTCCACTCGTTACCACTGAACGACGAAGCCAGGTTGCTTGCTAGGAGTGGGTCCAGTAAGCGAGCCCAATCATCCGAACCGTGGATCTCGCGCCAAAAGGTGGCACTTCCGCAGGGACGGCGTCTCGAGATCTCTATTTTTCTGGGAGATCGTGGGATTGTACTCAATTTGAGGGGGCGCAACATGCACCACAGCTTCTGCAGCTTTTCGCCCTCCACTCCTTGCTAAACTTTATACTACGCCCAACAAGTGCTTGCCCCAATTCACGAAACTTCAAGGCTTGCATGAATCCTTCTTACTGCGCTGAAGAAATGCATGAGACGAAATTGAATCGCATAAGTTGTCCCGTAGTTAAGGAACAGAAGCTTTGTTCCGCGTACGCAAGTCCAAACCTGCTAAAAAAACCGCTAACGTGAAGCTAAACTAAAGCGGACAGTCGGACCGGACAAAGCAACCAAAGAAGGCAGACGAAAATAGCCTTTGCTAATTAATAGCGTCTCGTCTTCAACTCCTTGGCACGCTCATTGGCCATGTTTCCCGATCGTATTGCAAGCAACCTTCCTCTCTTTACAAATGGCCAAAACTCTCAATGTTAGTTGTTGTTCCCTTGGTTTGTTTAGTAGTTCGCGTTAGAGTGGGCGTGCGGGCTACGTGGGCCTAATCTTTCATTCCTTAGACTTTGTGCCTCGAGTCCGCCGACTCCTTCTGACGAAGACCGTAAGTTGCTTATAAATCTATGGCTGACATGGACTTGTCCTCCCCGACGCTTACCGCATGCGCTCTTGGAATTCATTATGAAACGCTACGCAGCGAGAGCACTGGCAAAACCAGATAATGACTGATGACGCAGGAACTATACGAAAATGGGCTTACCGCGACTGCTCATCGCATCCCTCGGTCACGGAACACCGCCTGGCTACCTAATATTCAAAAAGAAACACTCACACAAACTTACAAGAAACAAAACTCCACACGTCGTCGCCGGGAATACCATACCCCCTTACCCCGCTTGGCACAGACCTAGGGAATCATCCTTTCTTTCGTTCTCCTAACGTAAGATATCGTTCGGGCTGATCGTCCCTTTGGTCTTAGCTGCTTGCTGGGAGGGTACCCCCACCGCTGGACTGAGCCTTGAAACGATAACAACTGCGTTTTGCTAAGCTCCTACATCATTTCAAGATCGGCGGAGCGGAGAACAGCTCCTCATATTTGAGCGACAGATAGGGAACTGAACTCAGTCATTGACATCAATCACTAAATTCCCTCTACGTCTGGAACCTCCCACGACATTTGAACGAGTCCTTCGCCTTAAACACTTAATACGTGGCAACACGTCCCTGACCGAACGACCTCAAACATCATGGGATCGCAGCTAAGGTTCTCACCCGGCTAAAAAAAAAAACCTTTGGCATGAACTATAGACCTCGTACTCGCTATCAATGTACTCGCTATCAAGGATCCTAAGCTATTCTTGGTGGCCTTTTCACTGACGATCATTATAGACAGGATCCCGGCCGACCAGACTATCGACCAAACTATCGCCCACTATTGGTTAAGGGTTCAAGGGTCCTTTTAAAGCCTTTTTTACGCCTTTGGTTGAAGCGTAGTTTAGGGGTTCTGGGTCAGTAGTTTGAAGACAGGGGATGCTGTTCCATTGGTGAGAGCATCGCGCTATCCCAAGTCAAGACCCAACCGTACAGCACTTCATGGGGATTCGAGACTCTAAGCTTCTCTGGTCTCACCTAGCCTTCTGACTCTTTTAAACCCTGGCTACCTCTAGACATTACAAGGATCCTAAACTACCACTATTTATCCGGCTACCTTTAACCCTTTTCGTACGCAAGTTTAGTGGGTCTCGTGTCCGGCTTCTTTTCCTTTGTGCTCCTAAACTACGTACCTTTTGACTCTTTTAAACTACGGCTTCACCGTACGCAAGTCCGGTGTCCACTATTGGTACACAGTAGCTATAGCTATAAGAGCAGACAATTGGTTGCTCCGTCTCTTTTTAAATCGCTGCTCTTATGCTTGCTGCGGTCTGTGCCATTTCCATTTCATTCACATGGGGAGTTTCCTCGGTGTCACTGATACCTTCTTGCTTATGGCTTCTTTCCTTCTTTTGGCTTTTGGAAGGACCAGGCGATGTACATTGTAAAAAAAAACCGAGCATCTATCTCTAACTACTCTCCATTATCCCACCTAGTATGGGACTTGAAGCGCTCACCGCCGATCTCTTACGCCATGAATCGCTTTATGCAGCCATCCCGGGCATCTTTCTATGCGATCTTCACCAGGATAGGAGACTCTTCACGATCCTCGGTTCAAACCACTCGCCCGCCTTATGAGTCAACCTATGATGCTTCTCGCCTTCTATTCCTATACTTTGACGCCTTGTCTCTCACAAGCATCTCTATAGTCCATTCTCTGAGGCCTGCTTTTTTTAGCGCTTTGACTCTAAGGCTCTTGGCTTCCCACCCTTTTTTAATGAAAGGAAAGTGCGCCGTAGTTTGGGAGTCTCGCCGTCCTCTTTTTTTTCTGGAGTCGCCTTATCCACCGTCTCTCGTCTTCGTTCTCCTTCTTGTTTTGGCGGGAATCTCCTAAACATCTGGTGCCTCTTTCTGGATCACTGCTCGACTTCGCACCCTATCTCCTTCGACGATCACATAACGGAGACTCTTTTGAATGCGCGGAACCTTTTTCGGATAGGAGAGCGAGGGCTTTTTAAGGAGTTAAATAAGGGACTGGGACTTCGACATTGGTGCAAACTTGCGTACGGAGAGCCCGGGCTTCACTCTTGCAGTTGATCATGATGGACCCCATATTCTGCCCACTCTAGGCTTGCGTCTGATCCAAGCTTCTACCTTTGGTTTTGCCTTTGGCTTCGGTCTCCTCTCTTTTTAAACTACTATACTCTATAGGTCAGCAGGGTGGGGGGGGGCGACTCGGAGAACCTACTGGTAGTTGGTCTTCAAAGAATGATATGCACTTTTATTTTGAAGACCAACTGATTCAGTCTATCACCCGTACCTCCAAAGGTTTGGGACTGGGACTCTCTCTGCTATCTTTACACCCGAGCATGACGCGGGCCTCTTTTTTGACTAGTCCATTCCTCTTGCTTCTGTGGTATCTCCAATTGTTGGGATGGCGGTCCAGAGTAGGATCCGGTCAGCGGTGTCCCTTCGACTCATTTCCCCGGGACGTAGTTTGGGCCGCTGATTATTCTTCTATATACATTGGAATGCTTTTTTTTTTTAGAAAGAGAGAGGCGTGGTCTACTGATTGCTACGCTACCCTTTTTTTTCCCGCACGGGTCTCTTTTTCACCTACTCCAATCTACTGATAGCTTCTCTGGAAAAAGGTGAGGATGGGTGGGATGCTGATGCAAATGGAAAAGCAGAGGATGCACGTCACTCTCTTCTCTATGCTATGGCTGGAATAGGATGATCACATATGGCGCAAAGAAAATCCCGAGTGTCATGTGTCAACAAATGCTACTTCTCCTTTTTTCACTCTGGCTCTCTATAATAGCAGACAAACGAAGCATTCCGAACCATATCTATAGGCGGAAGGATCCCGAAATGCTACTTCTCCTTTTTTAACTCCGGCTCTCTATAAAAAAAACAAGCATTCCGAACCATCTCCCTCTCTCTTGACCTGACCTGCTACAGAGCGAGGATCCTAGCAAGAGCGCAAGGATTTTCCTTGCGCTATAGGCGTAAGGATCCCTTTTTTTTCTCCCTCCCATTTCTAACCTTTAAGGAAGCAGCGGATCCTATCCACCAAGGATCCTGAGAGCTTCTCGGGTAGATGATCCGGAAGGTAGAAGTATAGCATCCTAAGGAAGATACGGAAGTCCTAAGGAATAAGGAAGATCTGGAAGTCCTATGTCTGAGAGGGGGAGGGGTAGCTTCTCACCTTTAACCTGGAGATTGAGAAATAGAGGGCAGTGTTTTTTTTTTCGGGCTATGCTCCAACACTTTGGGGAAGAGAGAAGGGGTAGAGGCTAAGCGCTTACTAGGTCTGGTCTATTGTCTGACCGATGGGGTGAGAAATAGAGGGCACTTGCGTACGCCGGGCTATGCTCCAAACACCTTAGGGAGTCAGGGAAGAGAGAAGGAGTCGAGGATAAGCGCTTACTAGGTCTGGTCTATCTGATGGGGCCTGAAGCCGGGGACTCCTTTATCTTTATTGTCCATAAAGCGATGTTCTGGACAATAGAGAGAGAGAAGAGAAGAAGAAGACAAATGGCGTCTTAAGACATGGTAGAAGAAAGAAGCTAAGCGCAGAAGAAGCAAGTTGGTAGCGCACCGGTTGATCCATCCGGGTAGAGAGATCCTAAATAGCAGACAAAGACCGCTTTAAAAAGATGCAAAGAGATGAGAGCTGCTAGAGAAGACCGACGTCTTTCATGTCTTAAGAGAACTAGAGATGGAAGGAAGCAGTCATGTGCGCCAAAAAAAGGGATACTATAGACAAGGAAAGGGATATGAGAGAACTTGCGTACGCCGAGAGAACTCATAATGGGTGGTTTTTTTTTCGGCAGAGTGGTGGGTAAAGATAAACAGGATCATTGGATTTGAAGCATGCGATCAGAACCTTTGGGCATGAGTCCATACCGGGACAGACCAAGCTTAGGGAGAGAGTACCACGCCATCAAACAGTTAGGACGAGCGACCCAGGATGAGCCGCAGCAAGCAGGCAACAAGGCAATGGCGAGCATCCACCCCTAAACATTTGGTACCTTACCGGGACAGACCAAGCTTAGGGAGAGAGTACCACGGACCGTCGGACGAGCGACCCAGGATGATCCGCAGAGCAGCAAGCAGGCAAGGCAATGGCGAGCATACACCCCTAAAAAACCCTTCTCCATCTGGGCCCTATCTATCAAGTCTCCGGAATAGCTATCCTTCGAGTCTTAAGCGAATTGTACTCTCACTCGGACCTGGGCAAGCATTTGAAGACCAGAAGAAGATGATCTGTGCCAATGCCTTCTATACTTCCAACCGCAGAGATCCTTCAGACGATTCTAGACCGATCCACACCTGATATCAAGCGCAAACGAGAGCGTAGAGAGTCCGTAGTTCAAAAGGTTTAGCGCCTACTGGAGGTCCACGATTCGAGATCTCCAGAACAATCATAGGGGAGACCCCCCAAAAAAACTAAGTAGCACTCATCCCGGGAATCGCTTCTATCGAAGGAGAGAAAACGAAACGAAGTAAAGATAAGGATTAAATAAAAGAAAGATAAAGGAGAGCAAGTAAAGATAAGGAGCTAAACTTTGGAGAGAAAAAGGAGCAAAGGATGAAATCAAAGAAAGAAAAGATAAAGGATTAAATAAAAGTAAAGATAAAGAGAGAAAGCGGATAAGGAGTTGGTATATCTGAGTCAGTTTGGGCTGGTTGCGCTTCATTAGGTGAGTGGTGATCCCCCCACTTCCGGACGGATAGAGTAGAGAAAGTCGAGTCCACTATAGCTATAGAGGAGGTCCACGAGAAAGAGCTCTACCTTTTTTGTGCTGCTGCCTACGATCCACTTTCCTTTTTCTAACTAGTGCGATGGGAAGTCCGCTCATGGGACTTACCCATGCTCCGTTCCCAATGTACAGACTGAACCAAGCAATGCGCCACTCTCTATCTGGGCCATCTCATAGCCTCCATGTGCACAAACCGAACCAAGCAATGCTCCACTTTCTTCTCTATCTGGGCCATCTCATAGCCTTTCTTCCTATGTGCACAAACTGAACCAAATAGCGCCTACTCTTAGCTCTCCTGCTCTCAATGTCTAGTTTTTTTAGAGGTCGATCTTCATGACTTTCCGGCCCTTCTGGCCCATTCAAAAAAGCAGGTCTCTTTGAAGAGCTTAGAGTAGCCTACTGTTTGTCTGCTATTAAAGTTCGTCGCAGTCTTTGCTGTCCTATCCGAGAATCACCTACTGGAGGGTCTTCAAACTACGCCGAGCCACCTTCTTTTTTTGACTTGCGTACGGAGAGCCACCTAGGATGATCTGAATAAGGTCTAGACTTTTTGCTGCATCTGAGAGAGATCCGCCACAGGCTTGACGCAACTAAAGGCTATCTAGTCCTTATCCTTATCTGCTTTTCGGCCACAACAATTAGAGCGGAGTTGGCCAAGAGCGAAAGAGAAAAAGATAAGGCCCCTAAACTACACTAAGGAAAAGAGGTGTTTTCCAAGCTACCGCAGGGAAAGCCATTAGCAAAAAATATACATTACGGCTATTTTTTAACACACTTGCGTACTTTTTGTTGAAAAGGGTGTCCGCTTTATCTTTACTTGCGTACTACAACTCTTATTCGTAGTTTAGTACGCAAGTGTAGGATTTTTCTATAGTGGTAGTTTGGACACGAGACCCACTAAACTTGCGTACGAAAAGGGTTACCCGTACGCAAGTTCATGGGTTACCGTACGCAAGTTTCAAGTGGCACAGAGGTGGACAGAGCTCAGAGCGTCACTTGCGTACGTCAAAAGGAAAATCATAGCCGTCATTGCCTCGATCCTAGACTAGAGACGTCGGCGAAGTCCACAACCTATAGGATAGAGAAGCGCCTAACTAGACTCGAGTAGAAGCCTTGCTGCCTGATGTTGGTCTCTAAACTCGAGTAGAAGCCTTGCTGCCTGATGTTGGTCTCTAAGAGAGCATGGTCAGAGCGATCAAAAGAGAGTTTGGTCTAGCCAAGGACCACTGGAGTTAAAAAAGAGCAGATTGCTGAAATCTAAGTAGTAGGTTTGGGTCTAGCAAAGAAGGCATCGAAGAGAGCGGAACCTTTCTCGATACCCGCAGCATAGACAGCATCGCGCCGTGAGCAGGTTGAAGAGAGAAAAAAAATGAGAAGCTCAGAAGTCTTGAGGACCAAACTGTCCCTAAACTACTTGGCCAGATGCCCATTTGAAAAAAAAGAGAGGCCAAAGGACAACCGAGAGTAGAGTGACGCTGGTTTGACGCGAAGATCCTTTGATAGTGGCGAGTAGGAGTAGTTGATTCGTAGCAGCAAGGATCCTAAGGGGAATTGACCAAGTCGAGTCACTCAGTTTTTTAGTAGTTTTGAGAGCACTCAGTGAAATGCACTCTCCGCGAAGATAGCTCATACCACCGGAGAAGGATAGGGGCCAACCTCCATAGCTCATACCACCGGAAGGATAGGGGCCAACCTCCTATGATCCCAGATAGTCAACCTCCGACTCAGATCACCGCTATCCAAGGAAAGGTAGCCGGTAGTTTAGGATCCTTAGTAGTTTAGAGCCATTAGAGCCAGCTTTCTTTTAGGACTTGCGTACTAAACTACAAATAAGAGTCAGGGCGCTTTTCCGCTGTATAATGTAGGGTGTCCAAACTACAAACTCTCTTATTCGTAGTTTAGTACGCAAGTGTAGGATTTTTCTATAGTGGTAGTTTGGACACGAGACCCACTAAACTTGCGTACGAAAAGGGTTAAAGGAGAAGGCTTTATAGAGAGCCAGAAGAAAGCATCTGTCTCCAAACTACGCTTAGGCTACTCCCATCTCATGGAAAAAATGCCAGTAAAAAAAGAAAAAAAAAAGTAGTTGGAGGTCTTTAAAAGGCAAGCACCGAACTCCTCTCTCCGTACGCAAGTTCCTAGGATCTATAGCCAATCAAGACTCGCTTATTGATCTCGGGTTTTAAAAGTGGCTTCATCTGTGAGAGTTCCGGGGCCGAAGACAGTCAAGAATGCTCGCTCCAACATTTTTTGGGGGGCTCATGTGTCCAAACATTGGCGGGGGCCTATAAGACTCTCTATAGCAAGATAGCTCCTCCGCTCTAACTGTTAGCAAGATAGCTCCTCGCTCTTCTCCACTCTCGTATTTGTTTACTACGCATAGTAACAAATGGATGTCGGGTATACGCTCTACTCAAAAAGGCAACTCATAGTATGGCTAATGGCTTTAGCGCTGGTTTTTTAGACCCCGAAAAAAAGACGGCACAGATCGCCGTACGCAAGTCTAAACTACTCGTTAGCCATAGTTAAAAAAAAAAAAAACAGATAAAGATTTTCTCAAAATAGGCATCAAAATAGCTAGGCTAGGCGACAAGCCCAACGGCTAAAAGGCCTCGGTAGCGATTTGGCGAAGTGCCCTATTTTTCATCATCAAAAAACAATAGCCTAGCCCCTATTTTCCATCATCAAAAAACAAGGGTTTAAAAAGAGACGGTGGATAAGAGTTGCCTTTGCCGGGTAAGGTGGCGAATCGATCAGTAGTCACAAGGTAACACTTGGGGCACCTGACATTCAAGACGTACCTAAGGCGAAAGCCACACCTGATATTCAAGACGTACCTAAGACGAAAGCCACAGATGACCAAGACGTACCTAAGACGAAAGCCACAGATGACAGGAAAAGGCGACTTGACATGAACTCAACCTAACCTCTAAACTACCTTTTTGTTGTTTTAAATCGCTTTTGCCGTAGTTTAGACCTCGTAGTTAAGGATCCTACCACCACCAACGGCTTAATCAAAAAAACCCGTGCTCTTTTCTTTAATCCACTTCTTTTCCACTATTAGACCAAACCAAGGCCTTCTTAGTCGCTGTGATGCCTAGATAAAACCATTCTTCCTTCTCTTTTAAACTCCGATGTAGCCCCACCTACGGCTACCTTTATCTAGCGATGTCTCCGGCTAACGGTAGTTTAGGAGTCGATCTACGCCGAAATAAAGGTCTTACTGCTCAAGTCTAGATAGCGCGGTTGGCTAGTAGTGTGTTGCAGAATCACAAGAGTAGTAAAAAGCTAGGCTCGGGTCCCGGGACATCCAAAGCTATAGAAAAGAGACAAAAAGCAAAGACCTGATGCGATAGGTAAGAGACAAAAAGCCAAGACCTGATGCGAAACCGGTATCAGGCACGAAAAATATACATTACGGCAAAATGTTCTAACACGAAACCCACAGTTTCAAAAGAGTAAACCGAATGCCCCTAACATACTTACAGCCGCTGTCATCTGACATCCCCCGCGCAATGGCCTAATGAAAAAGCCCGCACTTCAACAGGTGGTACGGCGCTAGGCCCCAAATGTTAGGGGAGTCTAGTTGTCTCGCTTAGCCTCATAGTATAGAACATAGGAAAATAAGATGAGCCTCGCTAGGAATATGAATTCAAAGTCTTGTCGCTAGGATCCTTAGTTAAAAAATAGGTCGAAGGTTGTTCCCCGTACGCAAGTAAAAAAAAACACGTCCCCCCTAACAACAGTGTGTTTTGGAGCGGTGTTCGTCTTTGATTTGACTGCACCGCCGACGGAAAACGATCGCTAAAGACTGGTCCACTATGATACGCCGCTAAACCACGAAAGAAAGCTTCCTAGTTGGATAAGACCTGCATTGGAAGAGCTATGGCCACCTGTCTATAAAGGGTCTCCCAAGGTCTAAAGCCATTAGCGCTTTTTTTAGGGCTTTGAGAAAACATTATACGTTGGAAAGAGTCAAAAGGCTAAGCCTAGGAGACAAAAGAAGAGTCAATGCTATAGGCTCAACAGAAAAGAAAATCCACAAATGTTCTAACAAAAAAAAGAAGGCGCTACTCAAAGACGAATTCTACCTACCTCCTACCCACCTCACAGACAAGACACGCAAAGGCTACTCAAACACGACTCCTACCTACCTACCAAAAACAGACACGCAAAGGCTACTCAAACACGACTTCTAAACTACCCTACCTCCCTCACACGGGCGCGAAGGAGCTACTCAAACACGAAGGATCCTTATAGCACCTACCTCACCGTACGCAAGTCTTTGTGTTGTTTTTTTAGAAGGAGCTACTCGACACGAAGGATCCTTGACGCTACCTACCTCTTTGTGTTGTTTTTTTAGCAAAGGAGCTACTCAAACACAATACCTACCTACCACAACAGACACGCAAAGGCGCTACTCAAAGACGAAGGATCCTTGACGCTAGCTACCTCTTTGTGTTGTTTTTTTAGAAGGAGCCTCAAAGCCGGCCTCCTCCTACGTGGTGAGCTTGGTTTGAAAAGGCAGGCAGGGCGACTGGGCCCCATAGGTGACTCTGAAACTCAAAGACGAAAGGCGAGGTCGTGGGACTCTAAACTTTACTATCGCAACGCCGACGCTTTTTCAATAGATATAGACAAACAAGCTGTTTTTTTACTAAGCGTAAGAAGGCCACTTTTTTTGTCTCTATTCCTCATTTCGAGTCCCGTCCCAGCCACTTTTTTGTCTCTATTCCCCATTTCGAGTACCAGCCACTTCTAATCTACTGTCTCTATTCCTCATTTCGAGTCCCATTTTCTTCTCACCTCTTTCGGCATAGGTGCGTCTGACTTTGTAGCTATAACTAGGTGCGTCTGACTTTGTAGCTATAATGGAACCAGCAGGCCCTAGCTAACCCCTTCTTTTAGGAGTGAGGCAAGCATACCTCTTTTCCACTGTCTCAACCAGGACGTTTTCCTCTACGGGCGCTACCGAGCCTAAGAGAGTCCTAATCGCACCGGAGTTCAGTAAAAAAAACTAAGCGTCCTTAACTACGAATAGTAGAGCGCCGCTAAGTGCTTCCAGTAATGAGTCGACCAGGTGGCATAGGCCCGGGTTCAATAGTCAGGTTGTGCTTTAGTACGCCTTCTTGTGGGTTGCCGGGGGGTTTCAGCATCGCATTAGTCAACGTGAAAAGACAAGCGATCGGCAGTGCCACATCGCATTAGTCAACAAGCACTAGAGTAGAGGCCTGCCTAATAGAGACAAAACAAGACTCCTTTTGTCTCTGTCAAGAAGAACTCAGATTCGCAGCGGTAGGAACTAAGATTCACGGCGGTAGTAGCTAAAATGTACAGCGGTAGGAGCGCAAATGTTACGAGGTAGGAACTCAGATTCACAGAGGTAGGAGCTCAAATGAATGGCGGTAGGGGAACTCAGATGAACGGCAGTAGGAGCGCAAATTCACACGAATGAGGAATAGAGACAAAAGAAGTTTTGGAGCGCAAAAACTTCTTTCCCTGAAGCCCTTTACCACCCCTTTTTCACTCCCTTAACGTGCTAACTCAATCTTGCTTATCTTTGTGCTTTTTCCTATACACCGGCAGCTAGGCAGACTAATCAATACGCTTGTGGTATCAGTAATGTGGCTTTGGATATAGAGGTTAGGCTTCACTCTCAGTTGTCCTCCTCCAAACTTGTCGCTTGCAATGCTTTCTTCCTCTTTTATCAAACAGGCCCGAGTTCGATTATACTAGTAGTACCTGTTGCGGCCTAATCAACCTAGCTATCCTCTACTACGCTACGGGCATTTCAATAACCCACTGGCGGTCTTCGGCATGAGTCCTAAACTACACCACTAGTTTGATAAAAAAAGATACGAGGAGGCATTTTATATCCGCGGTGATCTCTCCAGTCCTCTTCTTTAGCCGGGATCACTTCCAAAGAAAGAAAAGAAAAAAAACAAGCTCACCACAGCGAAAAGTAATCAACGTCATTTTCCTTAGAGTTAGTAGTTTAGGGGGCCTGTCTCAGAATGGCGAAAGTTCCATCCACCCATAGGTAGCCGGGGTTTAAAATAGATAGAATAGATAAAAAGTAACTATTTTTTTGAGTTTTGAAACTCCCCCCCCTTTTATTGAATCTTCTTTTCACTCTTTTCTTTGTAGTTTAGGATCCTCGTCTTCTATTTAGAGCTAAAAAAATAGGGCTCTAATGGCTCTAAACTACTGAACCTATTCTTTGATCAGGATGGAGATATGCCCAAATCTCTTTCGCGGATTCACTATGAGTCCAAATTCTCTCGGAGGCTCGTACACACACGCCTTGCGTCACAGGGCTCGGACCTAGTGGGGTTTAGGTCGTAGGTGGAGCTGGTTTCAGAAAGAAGCTCCCGTGTAAGGAATCTACCTCCAGATCAACGAAGAGATGGTGCTTCAAAAGATAGGGTGGTCCTACCTTTACCCACCTTTCTTTACCTACCTTTACCCACCTTTACCTACCCGCCTTTACCTACCTACCTTTACCTACCCGCCTTTACCCACCCTTACCTACCTTTACCCACCTTTATGAGTCTAGTAGAGGCCACGTAGACAAGTGAATGCTTGTAAGAAAACAAAGAGAGTAGCCCTATAGACGTCGGGGAATAGCCCTAACATTTAGACATCGGGGAATTTGCGTATTTCGTGGCTTCATTTTTCTACTACGTTTAGGGACTTGCGTACGGAGAAGCTTCAGCAAGAAATCTACGAAGTCAAAGTCAATTTTGCGCGGTGCTTTTAGTGGGAGTTAAAAAAGAGTCTTAGAAAGCGAAAAAGAATCATGGGCTACCGCGCTTAACTACCCTTTAGCGAATAGCGCTAGTTCAACATAGCCTACTGGAGTTCGTGACGGCTATAGTCCTTCAATTTACGTCCGGAGATAGCGAATAGCGCCATAGCCTACAGGAGTTCGTGTTTTTCTCATATACGGCTATAGTCCTTCAATTTCCGCCCAGGGATAGCGAAGAGACATAGGTTAAGACTAGGCCGGGAGTGACGCGCTTGAAGTGATGCTTAGCAGCTGGAGGAGCACTATGAGAAAAAGAAGACCTACAGCCATCAATCACGAGATCAGGCCTAAGTGATGAGTCAAAGACCAGGTTCTCAACCTTTAGACAGAGGGCTCTGGAAGCGTGGAGTGAAGGAAACTGATAGAAGATATTGACTCACCTAGGGAGAGCGAGAGAGAAGCCGTAGCCTATAGATCTAAGCAAGGATCGGATCAGAGCTTCGATCTATCCAGCAGTTAGGAGTCCTTTACTACTGGATTCGGCATGAGGAAGAGGCATAGGGTCCCCGCCCTAGTAGCGTGAGTAGTTTCTAAAAATAAGGACTTGCGTACGTAGAAAAAGGAAAGCAAGAAAGAATAGCCTACTGTTTTTTAGGATCCTAAAAAAAACTACTGGAGAAACTTGCGTACGGTGAAGACGGAGCCAGCTAAAAAAAAAACCACCTGTTTTAAAAGGGAAGGCAGAGCCAGTCAGCTTGAGTCAACGGGAGATTTAGGATAGATGAGCCGGGGTAAAGACATTGGAGCGAGATCCACACTAGGAGGTTATGAGCCGGGGTGAGGTACGCACCAAGATAGCCCTTTAAAAGGAGGTTACTAAGGAATAGCCTACTGGGGAATGAGGCATGAGTTAAAGAAGCAAGAAAGAACGAGCTTATCGTTTGGGGAATGAGGCATGAGTTAAAGAAGCAAGAAAGAACGAGCTTCTCGTTATATAAAAAACTACTAGCTCATAGCTTTATGATGGGTTTCCTTAGCTTAGGCGCCTAGAAGGATCAGAAGCAATGCCAAGCCAAAAGGAGCCTAGAAAAAAAACCAATGCCTTTTGGGATAGAAGTATAGCGCAGACAACGGAAAAAAAAGGCGGATCCAATCCTAAGAGGATGGCTAGTTTAGTTTGTAGGGGAGCTAGACTCGACTGAACCTAAGGCTAGGTAGGCGCCGAAGCAAGATGAGACTATAGTCAACCTCTTAGGGTTGCCCATGACTCCAGGTTCTTTATATTGGAGAGAAGCTCTTTTTTTAACCAACCATCATAGCCCACTCATCTAGGAGCGTCACTTAGGATCTTAGCTCAGTGAATGGAGTCTGGATCGGAGTCCTGTGGAGAGGGAGATTCAGTGAAGGACTTACGTACGCGGAAAGAGATGGGCTAAGCCTGTCAGTAGGTAGAAAAGGAAAAGCACAACACTCTTAGAAAAGCACAACGCACACTCAATGAAAAGCACAACGCACAGCATTGTTTTCATTTTGATGCCCTTATTACGGAAGACAAAAAGAGTCCGGTGATTCTCCAGTTTAGAAAGCAAAATCCTTCGCCAAAGCTATTGTTTCGACCTATGGCTGCAACACACTGCTTTAAAACGAGCTCGTCCGTCTTTCGCCCAACCCAGTCTTCCGCCACTCGGTCCTCTTGTTCTTTTCTATAGTGTTCAACAACCTTTTGGAACGCTTGCACTTCTCTTACTGAGTCGATGGTTGAGTGGCTATTCTATGCTCCAGCTACGCTACTAGCAGCAAAAGTGCGACGTAGGTAGTCTATAGTGCTTTAAGTAGCTAGAGGAAGCCGAAGGGCTTTAAAAAGTTGCTACGCTACAAGTAGTGATAATGTCTCATAGAAGGGTTAAGGTAGCCGAATTAAAGAAAAGAGTAAGAAAGAAAGAAAAGAGTGATAGCAAGGATCCTAGTAAAAAGAGGGTAGCTTTCTAAACCACGTAGTTTAGAAGGATCCTAATCATTGGTAGGATCCATGTGCTAGTAGTTTAGAAAGCCTTTCAAAAACGCAAACGCAGAGGATCCTAAACTACAAAGAAAAGAGTAGGACCAGAGACGGTGGATAAGGAGTGGTTTTTTTAGATGATGGAACAGATGATGGATAAGTAGTTTACTTACGTACGCGCAAAAGTGCGACGTAGGTAGTCTATAGTGCGCCATAGGTGGGAGGCCTATGACAGACAGGATCCTTCTTACGCACTTGCTGTGTATTTTCCTAAACTACAGAGAGCGTAGTGGGTTTGAGATCCAAGACGTGTCCTCTAACTACTTTCTTTATTGTCCAACTTGAAATAGACATTACGGAAAAAACGGAGGGCACTAGTTGCGCGTACGTAAGTAAACTACTAAAAACAAGTGGGTGACTTGCGTACGCCGAATAGAGTAGAAAATAGATAGGTGAAGGTAGCTAGTTGCTGCTTTAAAAACAAGTGGAGCTAGCTGCGATAGCTATGGGAATAGCGTAGTGATAGCGATAGCGATAGTGAATAGTTCTTCAGTGGCGGTGGCTATAGGTAGTGTTTTTGTAGTTTACTTGCGTGTAGTTTCGGAGACTGGCTTCGCTTTTCATGACCGACTTCTTACTCCTCTTTTCAATCGCATTACGCTAGTCAATCATCAATAGGTTTTCAAAGGTAGGCTCTTGTTTAAAACACTGATGCTCTTTCATGGTCATGGCGTCATTCTCTCTCTATCTATCTATAGGGATGGCATTAGCTCTCTACTATAACCAAAACCACGTAAGGTAGGCTATTCTTTGCCTGCTACAGATTGGCAAGGATCCTTCCGCACCAGTCTCTAGCTACACGTCTCTAGCTACGTCTCATTCTTTCACACGTCTACTATACCTTTCTCCGTACGCAAGTTCGGCGACCCGCATTGCTTGCTAGGATCCTTGGCCGTTCTATAGTCCCCTTTGTGTCCTTGCTATCCTTTTTTCGTCTCTTTGTCCTTGGTCGTTCTATAGTCTCCTTTGTCCTTTGTCCTTGCTAGCGGTCGTTCTATAGTCTCCTTTGTCCTTGCTCTCGTTCTATAGTCCTTTGTGATTGCTATCGTTTTTTCGTCTCCAAACTACAAGCTACTAAAGCCCTTCATCTCGTGTCATTACTATGAGGTAGTTATAAAAAAGGCCGGGACAAGCGTGTATGCAAGATGACCAGAGCCTATCGCCATGCGAACGAGAAAGAAGATTCTGGCACGAAGTTCTCTTTGACTGCGATTGATTCATCTTTGTATTCGCTACCCCTACCTGTTTCTAGCTATGATCTTGGTCGTCCAGATTTCTTGTTCCTGTTCGACTCGATCTCCAACGCCACGCCAAAAAAGCGCAAAAAAAAAAAAGGGCCCTTTCTTGACCCTACAGATAAGGCCTGTTTTTTTTTTGTTTTAAAAAGCCGGCGCTTCGAAGCCAAGAGCCAACCGCACTCAGAAGAAAAGAGTTGCCCCTCTTTTTTTTACAGGTTTTTTTCTTCCGGACCAACGCTATCTCAAGCTCAAGTGCCCATCATGGGAAAACGACTTTCAGACGCTCGAGCGCGTCAAGCGAAGGTTGCACTTGTAAAAAAACACTCGAGCGCTAGTTGCACTTGTTGTTCAGCGAATCCTCCACCTCTGGCTTCCTTTAACCCACGCTTTTCTATCGCTAGCTTCACCCTCGGCTTCCTTCCCCAGCCTCTGCGTTCAAGAACTCAAAGGCTACCTAGCCTCTTTTTTAACGGACTTGCGTACGTTAAAAAATAGCTCTTTTCCACATTGCTTATTTTCCGTCCTAGCTCCAGCAACGAAAGAGTTGACCATCTTAGCTCCAGCAACGGAAGAGTTTAGCATCCTATAGCTCGAAAACGTATCACTTGCGTACGAGGATCCTTGTTTTTTTTTTTGCTTATTTTTTTTTACCGTAGATTAGAAGTGAGTTTTATAGGTGTCTGGTACATCGCGTGTCGTAAACGTGCCTTTTCTTGACCTTTCCCGCTCTAACCACTGATGACACAGTGGAAAAGAAAAAGATAGATACCCTCTTTCAGTTCTAATGAGTCAAGGTAGCTGGATTAAAGAAAAGAGAAAGAAATCGAATAGGAACTCCTAGTAGAGCGAAGTAGGGAGAGGGAAAGGCGTAGGTAGCGCTTTAGTGGTTAGAGGTGGAATAGAGACGAAAGAAGAGACGGTGGTTTTTTTACTAGCCAAGAGAGAAGAGTAGTGTAAAAGCTTGGAAGTAGCACCGCTACTGAGTACCTGTGTAGTTTAGGGCCGAGACTACAAGGGTTGATCCGTTTTTTTTTTTTTTAACTTGCGTACGTAGTTTAGAGACAGCAAGCTGCAAAGCAGCGAAGCGCAGGAAGAAAAGACTCTAAGGGCTTTAAAAGGAGTTTCAAAAGAGAAGGAATATGGACTCCGAGTGGGTAAGCGTGAGGGAAATGCCTATGGCTCTTTGATATCTAAAGATTCGACTCGTATAGCAACTACTGACTCTAGTTCTCCGCCTGTCTCTCTATAGCGATGAATTGTCTGATATGGGCGCCTTTGTTTGGACATGGCACCTAGACACAGACGACACTGGCTTCACTCGCACCAGCCTCACCTTTCTTATTCTTTCTCTCGCTAAAAAAACAAAGAAAAAAGAAAGCTTCACAGTATTCACGACCCCTCCTAATTGACTTATGAAAGGCTTTGCAACAAAAAGAGCTAAAGAACTTTGCAAAAGCGTTGGTCAGGATGGGATAACTAGATCAAAGGGGAGCCCCCAACAAGAAAGATCAAAGAGGCGCTACGGCTTTCTTGGTCCTAGCAAAGAGCGTGCCCGTGGTTGAGATGATGGAAAAGCGGACCCTACCCATTTCTTGATCATTAGTTTTGGGAAAGCCTTCTGAGAAGCTGAGTTGGTCTTCTCTATTGAAAAGGGGCCTGTCTTATGATATGGCCGCTACCGCACCGCTGTAGAAACTGACCCGATGACGAATCCTATGTTCTTGTGTAGCACGCAATAGAAGTGCGAGTTGTGCAATGGCCACAGCGACCAAGTTCAAAAGGTTAGGAATCCCTTTGCATTAGAGCGGCAGTCTCTAAAAAGAGGGGTTTTGATACGCACACGCCTAGTTGGTTCGGCTAGGCGACGACATGGACCTTCGTCGAAAAGGCGTTGGTAGGCTATTCAAATGAGAGCGCTAAATCATCGTTCTTCATCCTAAACTTCTAGTACCCTTTCCACCAGCAGCACACCGCGGATCCATATGGGGTTTGAGCGGCTAAGAAAGAAGGCACTCGTAATGATAGTGAGTGGCAAAGAAACCAGCAAGAACGAAGCATTTTCTATGAATAACGTCGCTACTGGTTGATCTCCTATCTCTATTTTGAATCAGTAGTTAGAGACGGATCCTAGCATTTTAAAAGAAGAGACTAGAAAGAGAAACCCTACCTTTACCTACTTTTGTATGAACCCTGCTTTTAACGAAAGAAAAGACCTTCCCCACATGTTGTCGCTCTTGCCTTGAACTTGAATAAAGATGTTGAAGCCTATAGGTAATAGGTATAGGTATAGGTATAGGATAGGATAGGAGATCAAAAAGGCGTGGGAAGGTTGCAACCTTCCGGCCTAGTGAATAGCTATAAAAGAAAGGGAAAGAAAGGCTTTGGTCTTCTATGTTCTTTTCTTTATTCCCGTTTGCCTTACTAGTCGACGTCGGTGAAGCCGCAGGAAAGTCTCCTGAAGTCAGTCATGAAAACTTGCGTACGTTAAATAAGGGCTAAAGCTCAAAGACGCTACTAGCTTTAAGGAGACTCACTACCAGCCGATAGAACATTGGTAGGTTCGGTGAATCAAGGATCCTAGGTAGCCCATAGGTTTGGAAAAGGCAGAGCAGCGTACGCAAGTTCAAAGCCAAGAAGTAGTAAGAGAAAAGGGGAACCCTAGCCATAGCATAGAAGAGAGAAGAGCCGCCGTTGACCATAGCCATAGCATAGAGAAGAGTCGCCGTTGACCATAGCATAGAAGAGAGAAGAGTCGACTTCGATCAGTTAGCTACAACGCTTCTTCGATCAATTAGCTACAACGCTTCTTCGATCAGGGTTAGGTTTAGGGGTATGCGATCGTACGAAGGAGGGGCGTGGATGGGTTCGGGACGGAAGATAAGAAGAGCTCTCGTTCTTTTCTTCCGTGTGGTTTTGTGTCTATACTATAGCGCTATAGTTTAGAGAGCTCTTGTGAAAAGTAGGGAGCTTCAACAAACTGGGCGCCAAAGAAAAGAGGACTAGCGTTTATTGCTTTTCTTGCTACGGGTTCTTGCTGGTCGAATTATATCCCAGGTTCCGCGTTGGCTATTGATTCTTATGACAAGGTAACCGGAGGAGTTATGGCTTTGGTTGCTAAAGCTAGGATCCTCAGAAGGTAGTTTGGAGGTAGCGAAACTTCTCGATTAGGTTTTGACGTACGCAAGTTCGCTTTTGAAACAGACCTCCTTAACTACGGGAACCCTATTAGGACCAAATCCACATTCGCTATCAAGGATCCTAAGCTAGTTTTAAAAAGGATCCTTGTTAAAAAAGAAATCATTCGCTATCAAGGCTGTTCTTGGTGGGTTCTTTCTGGTCGGACATTTTCCCGCCCCCAAACTACAGCTAACTCCTTCTTTTTTGAAACTCCTAAACTACCACTATAGAAAAATCCTACACTTGCGTACTAAACTACGAATAAGAGTTTACTTTTTTTAAACAAGAAACCTTAAACCTTTGGACACCCTTTTCAACAAAAAGTACGTAAGTGTTCTATAGACAAATCCTTTTAAAGCCCTCTGGTCCACCTTAGCTCAGGTTGACCCTATTCTTGTAGCTTTAGCAAGAGCTAAACTACCCACCTTCGGCTACCTTTTCTTTATAGCTCAACCACACCTCGTCGTACGCAAGTTCTATTTAAAGCTTTATGGAAAACACCTCTAACCCTTTTCAAAACTCCGTTAAAAAATAGCTCAAGGATCCTACCTAGGATCCTTCTCGCGCTAAACTACCCTCTTTCTTTACTACTCTTGCCGGGTCTAGTAGCCTATAGCTCGTTTTAAAAAGAAATCCTCTTTCTTTCTTGCTGGATTCTTTCTTGCTTTGCTTCTTTAACTCCCGTAACTCAATCTGCTTGTCTTATCTCCGTACGCAAGTCACTCTTATTTCACTTCCACAAAGAGCTAGCTCAATAGTTGCAGGCTTCCAAACTACAACTACAACTCTTACTTGTTTTTAAATACCTCTTTTCCTACAACTATTTAAAGCCCTAGCTCCTTTTTCACTTGCGTACAGCGAAACCTTTGCTTTCTAAACTACGCTGGTAGCAAAATAAGGTTCTGTTAGAGCTACGATTGAGGATCCTTGTGCACGGATCAAAGCGCAAAGCACGGATCAAAGCGCCAAGCCAAGCCACATGCTTTTTAAACGAAGATACTTGCTCCTTGCACAATGACGAGAAAGTGGATAGTGACGGCGCTTTTCCGCTGTATATAGAAGGAGTGAAAGTAGTTTAGAGCAAGAAAAACTTTGCACGATGTTTAAAAAGAAAGTGGATAGTGACGGAAAAACTTTGCCATAGATTTCGGAGTGGTAATGTCGAACGAAAGAAAAGGTGGGGGTAGGAAAAAGCCTTTAAAAGCGGGAGGATCCTTAAAGAAAAGCCGTAGATTTAGGAGTGGTAATGTCTAGTGTGCGAGTAAGGTAGCCGGATGAAAGAAAAGAGTAGCGTAGCAATCGTAGTTTAAAAAGGCCAGCGAGAATAAGATTTCGGAATTGTGAGTTAGGCAACTAGCGGCATGAAGGGCGATGAAGCCAACTGAAATCTCTACTGAAATCTCTATAGAAGCATTGTAAATAAATAGGGAGGTAGGGTGGTTTCGGCGTCGTCAAAAGCGTAGTTTAGGACTCGCATTCTTACCGTACGCAAGTGAAAAAGTAGTTTAGAAAGTAACCTTGGTTTCGGTTTAAAAAGCGTGTGTTGTCTAAACCTTTCTTTTCCACCGTCTACTTCCCTTTTGTCTTAGTATAGGTTGGATTTTATCCTTTTCTTCCCGTAGCTAGAGTAGCCACTGAAGTAGGAGGTAGCCTATATCCTATAAAGACCAACGCCTAGCGTAGTTTAGAAAGACATTTGTTTTTTTAGGACTGGTAATGTCTATAACGCCATTTGCTTTGGGTGGACCTGTCTATAACGCCATTTGCTTTGGGTGGACCTACAGGTAATTGGGTGAGGACTGGGCCTCCTTTTAAACCCCCTGTTGTGTGATTTGCCAGGATCAATTGACTAGGCTTTCTAACAAGAGTCAATGGCAAACACAAGTCATGTCTATAGTAGCGGATCGCGGATCAAAGAAAAGCAAAACGAAGCAGTCTTTTTTTTTTTTATTTTTTTGGCGTTGGCCTAGTTATTTTGTCGGATTTCGTAGTGGCTTTATAGAAGGGCTAAAGGCAGAATAATAGCGCTACGAAAGATCCCGCTTTCAGCACCTTTAGTGAATTGCTCCGACTCTTTTAAACACTATAGACATTTGCCTCCAAAGCCACGCCTCTTTTCCGCTTTTCTCTAATAGCAACATAGCGCTCATAAACCCTAGCGTAGCAACTACGCTACTCATAGTCGAAAGAGTTTAGGCAAGTGATTCTTGCGTCGGTCTAAAAGAAAGGTCTTTGGTTTGAAGTCTCTTTTTCTCTAACCTAACTGCCTAATCTCCTTTAGCTCTCGGAGCTAGACCTACTATCCATCTCCCCTCATAGCTCTTTTCTAGAGACCTACTACGCATCTTCCTTTAACTCTTTTTCATAACTCCGGTAGCCGAAGGTGGAGCCCTTCAGGACGCGTCACTTTCCTTTCTATCTAGGATCCTCAAAAAAGACTGTGCTACCCGAAACACAGAAGGTATGGACGCAACAAGGGGGCTATAGTCCTTAACGTCGCCAAAGCTTTTAAGTAGTTAGAGGACACTTCACATTGCACACCTTACTCATAGGATTCTCTTCATGCACCCAGCACTGGCCTGAACGAAGCTCATAGAGAGAAGAGAGAAGAAAAGAGCCGGTTATATCTTACCAAGGAGAAGAGAGAAGAAAAGAACCGGCAAGCATAGGTAGTTTAGCAGCGCTGCGTCTTTTTTTAGAACTGGCGGGTAGCCGAATTAAAGAAAAGAGCTAGAAAAGAAAAGCAGTGAGGTTCGGAAGACGAGGGAGCGATGGTAGGCCTATAGTCAATCACTGCTTTTTTAGGAGAATGAGAACCAAGAGCCAGCCTCGGAAGCCTATCGTATGCAAGAATGGAAAGAAGCGGGCCAAAAAAAGGCTGCTAAATTCGCGTACGCAAGTCAGAGCAAGAGTTGGTCAGCCTGATGAGACCAGATTAGGCCCGATTCAAATGATTGTTTCAAAACAAGCCACCAAGGATCCGTAGTTTAGGGGCCCTAGGTGCTTTCTAAACTACTAGGAGTCAAGCGCGAGCCGGTGCCGGTTCAGATCAGAGTGGCATAGGTAGAATGATGTGAAGGAAGCTGCAGCCATCAACTTAGAGCGGGAAGGTAGTTTAGAAAGCCTGTATTCTCGTCTATGGCAGACCAAGAGCATAGCTAAGAAGAAGGACTAAACTGAGCAGTTAGGAGTGCAAGCCATATAGCGCATAGCCAGATGAACCAATCCAAAGAAGCAATTCCAAAGAAGCAATCTAAGACGAGCTGAATCCAGATAGGTGAGGATCCGGGCCTAAAACACACCCTAACGTACCTAGAAGAAAGATCAAGTATACGATGCAAGCCCTAAGCAGCATATAGAGCAGCACGGCATATAGAAGACAAGACGGATGAGCACTAGAATCGCTAAGGCTCAAAAGGGGCTACGATCTATAGGCGATGCAAGACGTAAGTAAGTGGAACGAAGCTAGTGGAAAGAAGCTAGTGGAAAGAAGCTAATAGTAAGGACGGAGTGCTTTATCCACCGTCTATTAAGAGGTCTCATTTTCTTTCATGCCGACGATAGGTTAAATAGACATTACGGTGAAATGCTTAAAGGTAGTTTGGAAGCGCGTCAATAGGTAGGATCCTAAACAACTTGCGTACGGTGAAAAAGAGCTAGCTCTAAGTAGTTTAGGAGGTGGGTGAGCCAAGGATCCTAGGCTCTTTTTAGGTAGTTTAGAAGCAAGAATAGGTAGGATCCTAAACTACGAGCTAACTTGCGTGCGCAAGAAAGCAAAGCAATGGGGTTTTTAAAAGGATCAAATCAGCAAGAAAGCAGGAATAAATACTATCCTCGATTTCGCTTTTTTTAGGGCTTTAAAAATAGACATTACGGAGAAAGAAAGACTTGCGTACGCCGATCCAAGAAGCAACGTAGCTCCTAAACTACTAAAAAGGTAGCCGGAGAAGATTTCGCGCGTAGCTTAGGAGTGTGTTTTTGATCCAGCAGGGGAATAAATAGTAGCTTAGTGCCCTATAGACGAGCGACGAAGATCTGAGGAACGGAGTTTAAAACTGCAGTAGGCTATGATCGCCCCCCCCCAACCCTTCCCTTGTCGCAATAGCGCAATATAGAAAAGACGAGTCTGACGTCTCATTACTAGCGGGTACATTCATAAGTCGTCTAGTTTCTAGTGCACACCGCAGAATTGCGCCTCTTTGACTGGGAACCGAACCCCCACCAACACACCCCTGTCTTCGACATGAAGATGTCCTTACCGCTGGATGGAAAGGGGCCAACCTAAGTAAGAGTGCTTCGCAAGATGTGCCGTTTTATTATTGGTAGACCAGAGGAAAGTAAGCGCCAATGTTTGGTCGATAGGATAGAAGTCAAGGATCCTAGCGATGCAAGAAGGTGATAAGCGGATGAACTTAGAAGTCGGTAGTTTGGAAGTCGCCCTTAAAAAAGCTGCTGGAAAAAAGAGCCATAGTTGACTCCGTTATGCAAGAAGCCAGATGTGCCGTTTTCTTATTGGTCGTCGACTGAAGAAGGGAAGAAAGAGCACTATAGACAAGACTGTCTCTCGCTGGTCGTTCCATTACCACTACCTAGCAACGAGTTTTTTTAGGCCGGTGGAATCATGCTCACATCACGTGCTGAATGCTCAGCCTATGCAAAGAGTCGAACGTGAAGCTAGCGCCGTGCGAACGGAATGTATGCTGAATGAAGGGAGAAGGTTGGTGTAGCACATATCTATAATCCACGGTTGAAGAACTCCAGCAAGACTTGCGTACGTAGATTAGAAGGTAGCCGTTATAAATTAGTGAGTAAGGTAGCCTTTATTTCACTCCTACAGTGGAGCTAGAGTTTACTTGCGTTTATGAAATTCTTACAGTGGAAAAGTAGCTGTTAAGTAGTTTGGACACCGTAATGTATATTTTTCCATCATCAGCAGAAAAGAGGTGGAAGCTAACTCTAAGCAGCTTGGACTTGCGTACGGTGGGAGAAGGATTGTTTTTGCTTAAAAAAGGAGCTATGGGAGAAGGTTTGTGAAAGCAAAGTCTAGGTATTAAAGACAAGAAGGATACTAAACCATGGAACCAAAAAGGAAAAGAGCTATTTTTTCACAAAAGAGAGTGAAATAAGGGTGTGTTTTGGAAGAAAGCAAAGAAAGGCACCAGCGGTGTGTTGAAGCTAGGATCAAAAGGATAGATTTGCGTACGATTTCCTAGTGGTATAGCCTAAACCGATAGTCCGTTGAGCCGGGATTTATCATAGCAGCAACAACTATAAGCGGTTAGCTCAGCATCGAAGGGTTTACGAGAATAGCCTACTGGTGGTAAGAGTTTAGGGGGGCGATTTCTTTTAGTGACAATTTCCCAAATCTTTCTTAGTGGGTTTGCCTAACCTTTGGAAGAAGAGAGTTGCAAAATCTTTCAGAGTGGTCATGTCTATAGTCACTACTGAGTAAAAGTAGTTTAGGGGTAGCGATAGCAACTGAGCTAACCGCGTCTAATCTACAAAAAGTGGTAGAAGCTAGGGTTGGGTTTAGTGAACTTGCGTACGGTGATCATGCGCTGGCTTTCTATGACGTTAGCTTCTTACTACTTGTAAAACACTACTGCAGTTGGTTAAGACGTGTCTCGAACCATTCCTAAACTACGCTATAAGAGTTATGGCCTTTAACTATGAACTATGCTGCTGACTTCGTGGCTCGTAGTTTAGGCCTCCCCTTTGTTTTCGCTTCGGCAGGTCACTACGCTAACTATCCTAATTCCTTATTCGTTACTTCTAAACTACTACTAGTTACTAGAAGAAAAAAAATAAAGGATCCTTGGCTCCTTGATAGTTCTTCACTTGCGTACGGTGTTTTGTTTGTTTTTTTTTGGCTATCGCGCTTGTAAAAACACTACCTATAGGTAGTGTTTTTGTAGTTTACTTGCGTACGGAGACTGGCTTCACTTTTCATGCGCGAAGTCTAGCAACGCCTTTTCTTTATTCTAGATCTTGCTTCGACTCGAGGAAGCCAGTCGTCGACCCTATAGGCAGTGTACGCACGACGTTTTCCTTATGTTCGCACTTGAGACCGAACTTCTGGCTACGGTTGGAAAGGAAGTCAAAAGCCAGGGCAAGGTGGAGTTGAGTTGTGTATAGAAGCCAGCAGTCCCAGCTATTTATTTTGCAGTACTTCGCCAAAAGAATCTTAGTATTAAGCCCACAACACACTCCTTTTAAAGTCGTTGGTCTAGTGGTTTTGATCTAGCGGTTTTTCAGTAGTGGTTTTGATCTAGTAGTTTAGGATCCTTCTTTTTTAAGCCTCTTTGCTTTTGATAGCTTTAGCAACAACACACTCCTTGCTTTGCTTTGATAGCTTTAGCAACCTCTTTGACTTTACGGAGTGTCTTAAGAAGATCACACATCCGAATGACCGATGAAGAGTTGGCTGCGTTTGGAGAAGGTAGTTCAGAGACAGAGAATAGCTACACTTCAGATTCAAGATGATTGCAAGAGTATGAAGGTAGACCTCTGAGTTTGGTAGCAGTGTGTTTTGGAAGTAGCGAGCCAAAACACACTGCTATCAAACAGGGTGACAGGTGCAGTTTTTTTTTGTCTTCTGTTCCCAAATTCCCCAAGTGACTCACAGAAGAGTAGGGAGACGAAGAAATGGAGAAAGACTTCGCCAAAGAAGGGATAATAGAGACCCACACAAGCTTTGCTCTTTAGACTTGCGGATGAGAGTAGTTGTAGTTTAGGAGACACGTCGAGCTTATTGAGTGCGAGCCAGAAGAAAAAGGCGCAGTTGTACGCAGATTCCAGCAGGGTCATTACCACCGCAGTTTGGCACAGGTACGTAAGATGCCAGTCTTAAGTCCTCTAACGGGGAGAGGCAATGAGAAGAGTCCTCCGAAGTTGAGAGACCTTTGTGACGCCGGAGTAGCGATCACCGTACGCAAGTTTCCTGCAGCCGAGTTAGGTGCGGATGCAAAAAAAAAGAACTTGCAGATGCCATCTATCGCTCAGAAGACCTGCTTAGCTGATGGGGTACCGCGAAGTATGGTAGAGCACAACGTTGCCGCTTTTTTAGATGTCTCATGGGCTTTTCCAAGTTCACACAGAACGCCTTTATGGCTAACCTCAATGGTTTTTTGCTGGCGGTAGGGTCAATCAGACTTGCGTACGGTGTCCCGCGCCTTGATAAGCTTCCTCGAGTCTTTCTTGGCGGTAGGGTCAATCAGAGGTCCAAACTACTTAAAGCCTTTTAAGAGAGCATGCTACCTCAAAGCTTTGGAGCTACCTGACGCACCGCAACCCAAGTTAAGAATGAGTACGAGTTCAGTTCTATACTGGTAAGGCAGGAGCGCCGCATCTTGATCTTCTGTCCCAGATGTTCCGTAAGAAAGGCGGACACGGTTTGAAGACCTTTGCAGATTTAGTTGAGGGAGAAGTCCTGCAGTTTGAGGGCGCGTCAGATGTTACGCAGCAGACGGGAAGGGAAGAGCTTACCCCGGGTTTTAGCAGACTTACCCGTTTACTCGTTACCACTCGCAGACTGCCTCTAAACTCCTCACCACTCGCAGAAGAAGAGTTTGCTTTGAACTTGCGTACGCCGAGATTCACAGAAGATTTCATTCTCGAATAGCAAAGGCATTGTGCGACTCGAAGGAAGAACGCACCTCATTGACGGGATTGAGGATAAATGAAACAGGCTGTCCGAGGTCTTTTCCCCATGTTCAAAAAAAAAGGTTTGTCGTAGGTCGGAGGAACGACATTCCTAAAAAGGTGGACAAACAGGGGAGAAGGCGCTATGCAGCAGGATGCAGCGCACATCAGAAGGCGCGATGCAGGAAGATGCTAGGATGCAGCGCACATCAGAAGGCGCGATGCAGGAAGATGCACCGCCTATACACATATCAGAAGGCTAAGGCCACAGGACAGTATCCAGAAGAACAGGCAGAAACTCCAGACTTGCGTATGCAGATTGAAGCTCTTCAACTCACACCGTAACACTCCAGTTTTAAAAACTGGCCGAAGATCAAGGTTCAGTTGTGAGTAGTTTAGACCACAGTTGTCAGCATTAAGACTAGCAGTTTGATTCAGTATCCACCAGTGCAGAATAACGTGCAGTACTCTGAGCTGAGTGCGGGAGAGTGCGTCTGTCTTGAAGATGCAGTAGATTGAATCCTTGCAGAGCCGTGTTGAAGAAGAGTTATCGATGAGGACGTCGAGATTATTGAGTGCGGTAGGGTGTGTTTTTGTCAAAAGCAAGGAGTTAAAAAAAAAGCAAGAAAGATTGCAAAGAAAATGGCGCTCCAGCAACGAATCCTGTTTAACTCCTTCTCCCAGCTCCAAAAAAAAGCAAGAAAGATTGCAAGAAAGATAGCGCTCCAGCAAGAAATTGTGGATAAGCACTACCTCAAAAAAAGAAAGCTTGTTTTAAAATCGTCTTCTAAACTACTCCTCTTACCCGTCGTTCTTGTCAAGTTTCGCTCCGGCGCTACGGAAAAGTGCACCATGACGGAAAAGTTGACATTTGGCCAAAAGACAGCAAAGCAACTAAGAACCTTACTGCCAAAAGACAGCAACTAAGAACCTAAGAGAACGTAACTGCGCCTTCTCTCACCAGATTCTCTACTGGTCTCAAACACACCCCTAGCCACAGGTTTCTCCGTACGCAAGTTTATGAGTGACTTGCGTACGGAGACCCTAGTGACCCAGCCTTCGAAAGAGAGCTTAAACCCATCTCTTAGCAAGCCCTGTGAAAGCCTATCGATCCTCTCAAGCCTATGAACCCTATGTCCGCTTCTTTTCTTTATTCTCACTCTTTTAAAACTCCTTCTATATACAGCGGAAAAGCAACACAGCCCTAGCAAAAAAACACCACTGCGTAGAAAAAATGGAAGAACCAACGCATTCTATAGAGTGCCTGATGGTTGCTTCGCTAAAAGAGAGTAGGTGAAGAAAAGAGAGTAGGTGAAGAAAAGAGAGTAGGTGAAGGTGAAGCGGTGAAGCGTTGAACTATAAGGCTTTAAGTAGCTCCGGTTCCCTAAACTACGAGGTAGTTATAAAAAAGGTGGGCTTTCAAACTTAAGCGTAGCAAGTAGAGGTAAAGGCATTAGGGTGTCCGAAAGGGAAAGGTAGCTTGTAGTTGTATTTAAAAAGCAACTACCACTAGTAGTGGTAATGTAAATAGTTGCTTTCTTTTCTTTTGGAGGTGGGAGGCCAAAGATTAAAGAAAAGAGGTGTATGAAAGAAAAGCAAAAGAAGGGCTTTCCATAAGAGGAAGCGCAAGAAAAGAATAGGTTCTGTTAGAGTTAGAACCGGAGATGGACAGTCTATAGTGTTTTTTACAGAGGGCTAAAAGAGGAGTTCAATAAGACAAAGGAAAAGAGGTAGTGGTAAAGGCATAACTAAAGGTTTTAGAGTTGCTAAAGCTAGGAGTAAGACGAAAGACCACTCTTTAGCCAATTTCTTTCTTTTTTTTAGGGCCTCGAAACCACTAGAGCGACCCACCGCATCTTAGCTCTAAGCCATTAACCACTTTTTGTAGCTTAGAAGCAACCATCAGGCAAAAGCTCAGAAAGAAGAATGACGCCTAAACTACGCAAAGCATAGTCTTTCAGGTAGCTTTGCATAGTCTTCGAAAAAACGAAAAAAACCTTTTTGCCTGATGGTTGTAGCCGTAATGTATATTTTAGGCAACTAGCAGCTATCGCCAAAGTAGTTTAGCGACAGAAAAAGCTCTAGAAATAGCCGTTTTTTAGAGGGAAAAGTAGAAATAATCACCACTCGAAAATGGCATGAGAAAGGCCCAGAAAAGCGGTAGTTCTAGGTAGCCAGACTTGCGTACGTTTAAAAGAGTCACTTGCGTACGGCGAAACTGCAAGCCTTATAGGCTAGCTCAACTAACAATGCAACTCCTATAAGACTTTTCTAAAAAAGCCCTTGGGTTATGAGCTATGTTGCTCAAGCTAAGTCGCGAACAGAAATATATCTATGAAGATATAGGGATTTTCAAGCCTTTGAAAGCATAGGGGTTGAAGCCGAACTTGCGTACGGTGGAGTTGCTAAGGATCCTTCTTTTTTTTGGCTTTAGTAGTTAGGGGTAAAGCTCCTTTCAAAAACGCAGAGTTAAATAAGGGGCAAGCCTTTAGCTTTCTTTTAGAAGGATCCTAGGAAGCCAATAGAAGGTAGCAATAGAAGGTAGCACAAGATTCTGTTAGGAAGCCAAACTTGCGTACGGTGTTTTCCATAAAGTTTTTTAACAGAGTTTCAAAGAGTTAGGAGAAGGAAACAAGAATAGGTTCAAAAGAGCATTAAACTTGCGTACGAAAAGAGCTAGAAGAAAAGGGTGCTCTTTTCTTTTATTTTCTTTTGGAGGCACGAGTTAGACTTGCGTACGTTTAAAAGAGTTCTGTTCTGTTCTGTGTAGTTTTAGGAGCCGAAGGTTTTCAAAAACGCAGAGCGCAGAGCTAGAATAACGTAGATAAAGAACCTGTCCTTAGCAGTGTCCAGTGAAAAGAGAAAACAGGTTGTGCTCTTGGTTTAGCGCTAAGAGCTCTTCCTTGTCACTCTTTCTTTAGCGAATCACCGTACGCAAGTCCTTTGGTTTGTTTGAAGGGACATTACCACTAGGATCCTCGGCTTCATAGAGTTGGTTCTGCGCCCCTAAGCAAGAGCAATACTGGCTTCTTTCTTTGTGCTCTCTTTTCTTCGTTTCATCCGGAGAAAAGCTCAGTCTCTTTTGAATTTATCTCGTCAGACCTGGGATGAAACCCAAGAACCAGACCAGACCTGCTCTTTTGCCAAACCTTTAGACTTGTCCTTCTTCTGGTCCTGCCCATTTCCTTGTCCTGTACTTAGCACGAGGATCCTTTCTCGTCGCGAAAGGCGGTTTTTTTGGTTTTTGGTTGTTTAAAGAGTAAAAAGGAGATGAAAAAATCCATCTTTAATCGTTATCTTACATCTAAGGGTGGGTCTTGTGGCGTTGTCGCTAACAGCCTTTCCTTAGATGCCGTTTTTCGACGCTTGCCAATGTTAACCGAGGTGGGGTCTTGTGGCGTTGTCTAACGTAGACCTTCCTTCAATCCCTTTTTGCACGCTTTCGAGTGTTAACCGAGAGTGTTTGATATTCACTCCAGGATCCTTGTTCTCCGCAAAGTTTCCCCAGCAGGAGGAACTTAATGAACGAAGCAACATCCCCTGTTTATTTTAGGCACGTAAAGAGGCACTCTCCATTGACGACAGAACCCACCATGAGGCGGAAACGTATTTTTTCTACTAAAGCGACTAGCAGCGCAGTCTATACTAGAGCCCAATTTGAAGGCGACTTACATCATGTGAAATCCCTAATTTATCAAGAAACCTCCGAAGATCCTTATCCAGGTTAAAAGACAGAGGTGGTGCTAGTTGTTATGGTATTTTAAAAAGCAAGCTAGGCAGGCAAAGAAAATAGAAAACTAAAGATAAATCGGCGAAGGTAGTTATGGTATTTTAAAAAGCATTAAAGAGCATTAAACTTGCGTACGAAAAGAGCTATTTTTAAACAGCGTTAGTAGAAGGATTTGTCTATAGAAAAGAGTTAGGAGTTTCAAAAAAGGTGGAGCTATTTTGTCTTTAGTTGCTGCGTACGCAAGTAAACTACAAAAACAAGTGCGAGTTAGGACTTGCGTACGTTTAAAAGAGGTGGTGTTGCTTGTGGCCGTAATGTATATTTTAGGCAACTAGCCCCTAACTGCTGAGAGAGGCTGGGTTACCCTAAAGGGTTACAGTAGTTTGGACTTGCGTACGTTAAAAAAAGTAGTTTGGACTTGCGTACGGTGGGTTTTCAAAAGAGGATCCTAGCAATGAGTAAGGAGTATAGGAGAAAGAAGGAGCCGTAGGTAGCCGTAATAAGCAAGATTGAGTTAGATAAGGAGGCCCCTTCTTTTTAGAGAGAGGTGGGAGTTAAAGAAGATTAAAGAGCCTTAAACTTGCGTACGAAAAGAGCTAGCGCTGCGTTTTTGAAAGGAGTTTAAAAGGGCTAAGGGCAAAGAAGGTGGTGCTTTTAAAAGACGGAGTTTTAAAAGGGAAGGAGTTTAGCGCTGCGTTTTTGAAAGGAGTTTAAAAGCGCTAAGGTGGTGCTAGCGCTAAAAGAGAAGTTTTTAAAAGGGTTACCCGTAATGTATATTTTAAAAAAGTGGGTTAGGCGTTGGTCCTTCTTGTCGGAGCTATGTTGCTTAAATATAAGACAAAATAGGATTGGATCTATGTTCTCAATGTTACCCAGCGTAGTTTAGGCTTTAAAACTGTAGTTTAGCGGCAGGTTTCTTTTTTTATAAGCGCTATGTTGCTACTCTCTCCCACAGCTATAGTTATCGCTCTGACTCAGAGCAAGGCGCGAATCTAGTTGACTCTTCTATGACAAGAAGGACCAACTCGCGCTTGGCTTCAGCACCTACATCCATTCACTTCTGCTTCTGCCTATGAGTGGATTCTCATCTAGACGTCAGCACCTGGCTAGACTTGGACTGGGGAGAGTCTCTCTGGGTGGATCAGGTCTGTGTTTTGGAGGAGTGGGCCCAAAAAGAAAGGGTCAATTGGGTAGTCGTAAGGATCCGAAGTTAGCAGTGAGTCTGTCCATCCGGGTGAAAGCGTAGTCTTCGTGTCTACGACTCTTGTCAAGTTCTCGCTAGATTGACGCTCCTTTTTTTAACCAAAAAAACAGCCCTCAGCTATCAAAAGAACAAGCTCGGCGATAGTCCTCGATACTGCATCCGGTCTAGAACCATCATCTTCTCGAGACAGGTTCATAGCAAAGACGACTCCATTCAAGAAGGATCCTTCCTAGAGCGTAGTGTAGTAAAAGAAATCTACCCCTAAAAAAAGACTTCGGAACGAGATAGAAGAATCTGGCTGATCATTCTACCGCCGCTATACGCACAACGTGAAGGTCATATCCACACTTGCGTACGGAGATACCGAATCGTACCGCTATGGAATGAGGAGCTGATCTCACCGTACGCAAGTCAGACGAAAGCAGTAGTCGTGGTGAACCACATAGGATAGGACTCATGCAGACATGTCAAGAGCGGAAGATGCAAAGTCAAGTAACTTGCGTACGGAGAGTCGTCAGTTCCACTCGGCGTTCGCCAGAAGAGAATCATCAGTTCGCAGTTCTATCTAAGTCAAGGCCACACCAGCAGTTAGGGGCGCCTCCAACTGCGCTACCTTTGAATGAGTCATTGGTGCAATTCGGCATGGGTCAAATCACGTGATCATCCTAAACCATGAACATAAGCCACTCCCGCCTTTGAATTTAGAAATCTTGCTCTCTAACTGCTCATGCTACACCCGTCTCTAGCTACGTCTCCTTCTTTCACTTCTACTATACCTTTGACTTGAAGCCCGATCCTATGGCTGGTCCACTCCGTAACGAAAAGCAGAGGACACCAGAGGTGGGCTCGGCTGCTAACTTGCGTACGGAGAGAACTTGCGTACGGCGAAGGAAGTGCCCAATGCCAGCCCTATAGGGGGGAATAGAGAGAATGATGCCATGACCATGAAAGAGCATCAGTGTTTTAAACAAGAGCCTACCTTTGAAAACCTAGTGACTGGCGCGTAATGAGATTTAAAAGAGGAGTTTGATTCGAGCCTTTACCTTACCCAGAAGCAATAAAAAGAGATCTCGTATTACATGTTCCCTATTGATTGATCTGTGTAAAAAAGTACAAGGATGAAAAAGACAAAAGAGTTGCCTAGAAGCAGATCTCGCCGTAATGTCTATTTCAAGTTGGACAATAAAGAAAAGAGGTGCAGAAGGACTGAGAAGTGCGAGTCGTAGGGCCAATTCACTAGGTTAGCGATCGTGATCTAGACGGCCTTGGTACTAGAGCACCCCTTTTCTTTCATCCCTTATTTATGCCTATGTCTAGCCTTTTTAAAAAGCGAAGCAAGACTGTATAGAGATCCGCCATAGCCAAGATACTTCCATAGCCAAGATACTTCTCCGTTGTCAAAGCCCCAGAAGGGTAGTTGTAGTTTAGGAGCAGAACTCGAGTGACTAGAGATCGTACGTCCTGGCCTGTGTATGGATTTGAGGGATGAGAACTGGAGAGATTGGATCCTAGGGGAGAGTGAGGATGCATAGACAGGGTCGCCTGTAGTAGAGGTGGAAGGCTTGATTCAATAGCAGGTTGAACTGAGAAAGAGGATTGTGCAGGGTTTTTTAGGGGTGATTGACGAGACCCCTATGACTGCAACACACCCAACCGAAGAAAGCTTTTTCGACCTCCGCGTACGCAAGTTACGTGACGACTCGAAGAACTCGCTAGCTAGCCGCCGTAAGGTAAGGGACTAGTGGGTCAGGGGTGTGTTGAGGGGAACTTGCGTACGAAGAAAATAACCTACTGGAAAACTTCTGAACCTTATTCGTCCACGTACAGGCTCTTGTTCACCGACAAAAAAAGCAGCTAGCAAAGAGCTCTTTGAAGAAGCGTACCTATTGCGTGCGGATACCATAGAACTAGAACGAAAATCTATGCTAACGCAGTCTTCTGGCTTTAACCCTTTTCGTACGCAAGTTTAGTGGGTCTCGTGTCCGGCTTCCACCCTGCGAAAAAAGAAGCTTTGTGAGGACCCCTCAAAGAAACCCCCTTTTTTAACCACCTAACAATTGGACCTATAATCCATGTGTTTGTCTTACTTGCGTACGACGAAAGAATCGCGGCCCAGGAAGACTGGTGACTCTATTCCTTTCCTATACTTTGCTTTGATCTTTGTAGCCATGTAGCCTTCGCCGTACGCAAGTTATTGCTCTTCTCTAACGTGTGGGTGGGGTTCGTTTCCTAAGAGCTTCTTTTAAAACAAGTTTCGCACTTCTTTTTCTTCGTACGCAAGTTTGGCTCTCTCTTTCTAAGCGTTGTAGAAAGCTAGGGGTTCATTGGTCATCCATCATCCCCTCTTTGCGTCAGTCGTTCCTTCTTTGCTCATGGAGTCGTTCCCTCTGTGCTTTTGCTATTCGGATAAATCCGGTCGTCATACGTCGTCTTCGGTGCGATAACGGGTCCTACTCTAGAAGACGCTGCGAGACTCGACTCCTTGCCAAATCAATCGGGGTGTGTTTGTGTTTTAGGCGCAGATAAAGACTAAGGCGCACTAGCTTTTTCAATGTTGGCCCCTAGTCCAGGAAGTCGCAGCCCTTTGGCCTCGCTACTCATAAGAAAAAAAAGCCCTAGCCCCACTTCCCTTCTTGTTTTCATACTCATGTCGACTAAGACGAGTCTTGTCGCTCTTGGTCCGCGATGGCCAACTCACTATACTCACTATAAGGAAGTTGTGGTCTCAGGTACGGGTTTGGGGCCTCTCACAGGTAAGATGTTGCTACTCTCTCCGGTTGGCTAGATGACCCGTCGGTAGAGCTCCTGCCTTTGACTTCTATGCCCAAATGAAAGAAGTAGCGGGAATGTCTATAGATAAGCGTTAGCGAAGCTGAATATCCTTATGTGGGGTCGAATGCGTCAACCCTACCCCGGGGATACCTAAAAAAACCCATGTAGTGGCCATCTTGCTAGCCACACCAACGCTTGCAACATAGCTTCTTCAAGGATTTAAGGCCCTAAGCGCTCTCTCTACCTAGCCCCGTGCATACTCACTATTCTTGTGTCTATAGAAAGCGAAGTTGCTAAAGCTATCAAAAGAACAAGAAGACAAGCAAAACGCTATTCTAACAAGAGTAGCTGGTTTGTCTATAGCTTTCTAAAAAAAGGACCAGCAAGATACGGAAAGCAGAGGTGGGCAAACTCATTAGAACTTGCGTACGAAGAATAGAAAACTTGCGTACGGCGAAGGTATCCGGATTAAAGAAAAGAGCCGGACTTGCGTACGTTTAAAAGGGTTAGAAGTGGTAATGCCTATGACGAGTTGAAGACGAGGCCACCATCGGTTTGTCTTTTTTTTGGACTTGCGTACGGTGGTAGTTGTTTTTTTTTTTCTAGGATCCTAAACTACGTAAGTCTACTGTATATAGAAGCAAGAATAGGTTCTGGTAGAGCGTCAGTCAGAAGAAGAAGGTGGGAGTAAAAAGCCGAAGGTGGGTAGTTTAGCTCTTGCTAAAGCTACAAGAATAGGTAGGATCCTTTTATCCACCGTCTTTTTAAAGCCGGACTTGCGTACGTTTAAAAATATACATTACGGGTTAAAGACTAAGGCGAGTCAATAGCTATAGTGAGAAGAAGGTAGCTTGCTACGCTTTTAAAAGGGGTTAGAACTTGCTACTTTCAAAAGTGGACACCGAAGGAAAGGAAAGGTAGCTTGCTACGCTAGTGGAGTTAGAACCATAGGTGGACACCGAAGCGAAGACGACGGAGGCCTAGAGCCTAAAAAAAGGGCAGTCTTGAACAGGCAATTAGGATCCACTACTAGCTAGGAAATCATTGGAGCTATTTCGACACGCACCCCACCTTCACTAAGGACCACAACAAGTAGTACCAAAGACAAAAGACAAACCCGCCACGTACTCAAAAAACGTTTTGCTTTCAAACTACGTGCTCCGCTCCTAACGTTTAGACATCGCCACTATCAAAGAAAAGAAGACAAGACACTATGCAAAGAAAAGGAATAGGATTTCCACCAGTGGTTCCCCCTTTTTTACTATGGCCTACACAGACCTAAGATCATTCCGAAGATTTCAGAGAAGGCCGGCAAAAAAAGTCCTCCCCCTCCCTAGTCTCCTGAGTGATCTTTTTCCTGTCCCTTGGCTACCCTATGCGAGTGGGAGATCCTGGCAGTCTAGGAATTCAATACGCCTACACTCCTCCTTTTTGCGCTAGAAAAGAAAAACTAGTAGCTAGAAGCGGGCATCTCGCGCTTGTCTTCTGTGCGCAAGAGTGATCTACGCCTATGCCACTCATGGATGGGATGTCAAGTGTTTAAAAGTAGGCCCCTTTTAAAAGCGAGTCCAAGCCCGGGCTCTGTCTCAATGGATGCTCGGCCCAGAGTAGACGCAATTCGTAGTCAATACGAATCCATTCCCGCCTTTGGTTGGATGTTCTGTCGCCGGGCTCAAGCGCTCATATTTTCCAATCTTGGGAACTTGCGTACGGAGACCTAGCTTCTCTCTCTTTCTTCCTCGGTGCCCAGAGTAGAACATTGGTCGGCCTAGCTTCTCTCTCTGGAGCAGCAGATTTGCGCAGTGGTCGGCCTAGCTTCTCTCTCTTTCTCTTTTTCGAGTCCACCTCTCTTTTTTGGCGCTGAGCCAGTGTCTCCCAATAGCTATAGAAAGAAGAAGTAAGATTCCGAGACCCAGATGGGGGATTCGGAGTTTAAAAAGGATTCCTAAACTACGACCCTAGACAGGAGTCTGACGCTTTTTTTAGGAGTTATAGGCCCTAGTTTCTTTAAGACGAGGCTAAGGGGGCCTTTGATTAAGAGTAGTTAGAGAGCTTCTTTTTTGAGACTGCTGACACCGCGGTGCCCCTAACTACTTTTTCGCGCTACTCTTTCCCACTAGACCAGCACTTGCTAGGGAGGGGTGCAGAGGACCAATACGAGAACTTTCACTCGGTAGGGGATATGGGTGCAGAGGACCTATACGAGAACTTTCACTTGGTAGGGGATATGGGTGCTGCATAGGAATGAAAGCAGACCTTTGCGCAGATCTAACCTTTGCGCAGATCTACTTGGGGGACAGAGTTTAAAAGAGTTAGCGAAAATCTGGCGGTATTCAATTCTGCCTAGACTTGCGTACGCCAACATAAAAAATATACATTACGCGCCAAAGTTGTTGTGACAAAACACTAGCCGCTAGTGAGTTTCTCTTTTCCTTAGTGTTTTTTTTCCAAGCCCTTTTCAGCAGTGAGCGATCGAAAAAAAGCGCCAAAGTTGCGTCTAAACTACATGGAAAAGGGATTTTGAGACCAAATAGCTTTTCAGCAGCTCTAGCTCTTAGCCACATAGCTTTCTATAGGCGAAAGTAAGCAAAGCCCTTTTCAACAAAAAGTACGCAAGTCCCAAACTACAACTCCTTTAGCTGCATAGTTCCTAGCGCTCTCTCTCTCACGATTTCTTGCTGTTTTAAAAAAGCAAAAGCGCGGGTTTTTGGAGCTAGCAAAACAGCAGCAAGGTTTAGAGGTAGCCGTCATTTCTAAAAAGGTGGACAAAGGATAAGCGAAAGAAAAGAGGTGGACAGAGCTAGCTCTAAGTAGTTGTAGTTTCATAGTTTGGAATGAAAGATAAAGAGTCAAAGAAGGTAGCTTGCGACGAAAAGAAAGAAGAAAAAAAGGTACTTGCGTACGCTGAAGGATCCTAAACTACGCATATATAGTAGAGTCCGCAATTCGCTAAGCGCTCTCTAACTACCGCTCATCAAACTCATTGCACTCTCGCTTGTTTTTTTGTAGTTTTAGGATCCTTGTTGGTGTAAAGACTCACTCATCAAACTCATCCGCTACGCTATCAATAAGCTGACTGAGGTCCTTTTTAAAGGGCAACAAGGGGGAAAAAGACAACGCAAAAGCTGCACGTAGTTTGAAAGAAAAACGCACCGAGGAAAGAACTCAACGCGCAATTTCGCTTTAGAAAGATGGGGGGTATATTATTAGGAGTTTGAGACGCTATACCGACATAGGAAAGGCTTGTGACTGCTATTCATACCTCAAACCAACAGAAAAGGCAACACTGATGCATTTCGACCTAGGTCGAAACATTCAGTGAGTTGGTCTTTTGAGGCAAGAGAGCATGAAAAGTGAGCAAGAAAAGGTGACAAAATAGGACACAAAAGAAAAGCGATCGCTTAATGCACACACGTTGAGAACACCCTAAACATTGGAACAAGAAATAGCTGAGAGCAAGCGTGGGTAAAAAAAAACAAAGTAGTTGTAGTTTAGGAAACCTCCCAAACTACCGAAACACGCAAACTCAAGCTTTAGAAGGCATTTAAAGGCAGGCCCCAAAATCAGAGGTAGCTAGCTAGGTAGGTAAGTTTGGACACTTTTGACACCAATCAAATACACGTTTGTGCAGGGTAGAATTGATCGAGAACGCGAGTTAGCAAATCGTAGTACAGCTGTTCGAGAAATGCTAAACTCAAGGATCTAAGCTCAACCAGAGCCCATTGCGCTACTATTCCTCAACCTGAGCTAGACCATCATGCGCAATCACACCTCAGAGCTTAGCAAGTCTAAGCCATCCTCAACACACCCCTACACATTGCTATGCTGCCAACCACAGCTATACGCACATTCTCTAAGCAGAACCATAGCTGCATGCGCATCCATACCTACCTTCCTTGGGTGCCCCATAGCGCTATATAGCTATGCTAGCTAACTATAAGCGCATACTCTAAGGAATAGGCTATGGTTGCGCATGTGGCTATGGCTTATGGCTATGGGTATGGGTAGGCAATGTTGCTATGGTTGCTGATGTGGCAATGGGTAGGGAAGGGTGCGGTTTTTTTGGGGCGGGATTGCAAGTAGTTAGCGGGAGAAAAAGCTAGGGCTATAAAGAAAAGGGATTGCAAAGCGTGAGAAAAAGCTAGGGCTTTAAGCGGATAGTTGGCTTTCAAGTATTAAAGAAAAGAAACAGGCTTTAGTAGTTGTAGTTTGGAGGCGTGGTTGAGGTGCGGGAGAAAAAAGCTAGGTAGCCTTTGAGTTCTTGAACGCAGAGGTAGCCTTTCAAAAACGCAGAGGCGGAGAATAGACCCAAAACTAGTTAGGGCTTTAAAAAGAGTTAAGAATTTTAGGACCAGCAGAAGAATAAGGTGGAGCCAACTTTGTAGTTTAGCAGCTTTTTTTGGACTTGCGTACGGCTTTAAGTAGTTTGTAGTTTGGAGTCAAGAGTTGCCTAAAATATACATTACGGCCACCAGAGGTAGCCGGTTGACTTGCGTACGCCAAAAAGAAAAGAGTAGCCTAAGCAAGGAGTCAGAGGAGGTGGACATCGTAGTGCCTTTGTCTAGTTTTTTAATAGGCCATCCCCTGTTGTGGAGGTAAAAAAAAAGCGTATCAAATCAAGCTCTTCCTTTTACGCTGCTTCTTGCTTTGACTACCCGCTTCTTGCTTTGGCCCCCCGGTCAATCAACTAGCAACACCTAGTTATCTTGACCCGTTTTCTTTAAGGGAGGAAAAAGCCTTGCTCTTATAGCAACCAGTCTTCGAGCGTATCAGTGAAACCTCTTCTAAACATTTGGAGAGCGGACCAAAACCAAGGTCACTCTCATTGCGTGTCGAAAACCCGTTGAAAGAAAATAGGCCTCATTCCGGGGCTTTCTTCTCCGTACGCAAGTAGTAGTTTAGAAAGCAGTTGAGTTCTTTTCTCTATAGGAGATAGGAGAAGGACTTTAAATAGAACTTGCGTACGGGTGGGTATTTTAAAAAGCAAGAGGTATCTAGGTTTCTTTCTTGCTGCTTTCTAAACTACAAAAAACACCGGTGGGAAATGCTGTTTTTTAACGGGTTTCTAAACTACGCTGGCCACTACCTTACCTGCACTTCGCTCGTGTCCTTTCTTTTGCGCGGAAGGATCCTTGCCACTCGTCCTTTCGACGTACGCAAGTACCTACCTTACCTGCACTTCGGGTGTCCTTTCTTCTTTTGCGCTGATAGATCTCCGTACGCAAGTTACTATGACCTTTCTTTTTTTGTCGTCGACCATACGTACCTTACTATGACCTTTCTGGCCACCCTGCGCTATTTTGCTTTCGTTACGCGGAATCTATTCACACGCATCCTGTGCTATAGGGTAGAAGTACGCTGCAGAATGGGATCTTACGCAACACACACCGGGGCCAGGGCTTTCTCAAAGAGTCGCTCAATCTTCGCTTTTTCTTAAAAAACCCTAATAGCCGCGGTCACTGTCCTATCGACACCAGGCCTGATTTGAAAACTGCTCTCTAGCTACTTCTAAACTACACTTTTCTTTAATCCGCGCTAGCTCTGGGTTCAAGTAGCATTTCACTCCCAACCTTCTATCTTTCTTTAGACAAAGCAAACCCACTGCGTATTCTTCAATGAGTGAGTCTTCGGACCTACGCCGTCACTACGTTTCACTCCACTTCTTATCTATAGCTACTCATTTCTTCATTCCTGGATAGATAACCAGTCCGTCGCTATCGATTGCACGCTACTAGAGAGATCGCTCCCTTCCCCTTTTCGGCTATGCTAACAGTTAGGAAGGTATCGGCGCTGTGGGCCAGTAGTGTGTTTGTGTTTTAGAGCTGGAGAGCCAGAAGACCAGAAGTGGGCTCGAACCTCTGACATTGAACCGGACCAACCACACCCTAAACAACCCCACGTATCTTTATTAAAGAAAAGACCTAGAACGGAGGCTTTCTTGCCCTAAACAACGCTACGTATTAAAGAAAAGACCTAGAACGGAGGCTTTCTTGCCCTCGCGCTTGAGCATAATCGCCTGAACAACCCCGGAATAGGACAGGACCAATCGGAAGAGCGTAACTCTACCAACTGACATACATCAGGGAGAGCTCGCCAAAAAAAAGAAGCGGCCCAACCCTCCACCTAGGGAGCATAAGACTCTATGTTCCCAATAGCTATCTCTCTTTTCTACTAGTTTAAACTCCTTCTATATACATTGTTTTTTAACCTCATCGGCTACCGAAGAGATGGGCCCAGAGCGAGACTCTTTTTCTTTGACTAGGCTTTCTGCGCACTGGAGTTTGCTTTTCAACTAGGATTTGACACAGACAGATATTGCACTGGAGTTTGCTTTTCAACTAGGATTTGACAAAGAAGCTTCAGACTCATAATTCGCACCTGCAATTTACGCTACCGCTATTTATGGATAATTCTAGGACCAAACGACTCTTAGACTTGCGTACGCTGATTATTCAAATTGCTAAGATATAAAAGGAGGCAACTTGGACACTGAAAGTGGCACTTAAGCTAGCCTGGCTACTAAAAATGCGAATTCCGGCTTTTTGGAAAAATATACATTACGGAAAAAAGGCAGCTCAAACGTTCTATAGAGAAAAAATGGACATTCAGCAAGCACGTTTAGTGCGCAGCCATGTGTAAAATGTCTTTTTAAAAGGATCCTTCCTGAGAGAGAATAGCTCGATATCGAGCGTTTTAAAAAGACGTACAGCTATGCGTTAGTAGCTCTGATAAAGCCTTTCAGTTGCTAAGAGAGAGGATACGGAAGGCCTGGAGGGAAATGACAGCGATTGGCGACTCAAAAGGGCTTGAAAACGCTAGTAGCACCCTATTGGTTCAAAATCCAACTTCATCTCTCCACAGGGAAAAAAAAAAAGGCATCCTTAGCTACTTAAACCAAAAAAAAGGGGTGAGAGCGTCTCGTCTAGAACACTCCCTGGGCCTACCAATCTCTTGATGGACTCCTAAAAAAAGAACGATAGAGGAAAAATAAGGCTCTGTTTTTTTGGGGGGAGTTGCTAGGCATGAGAGACTCACTAGGTTGAGACAAGAACTAAGAAGGAAGGATCCTTGCTTGCTCCAACCATTGATCGCGACGACCACAGCCTTCTGCAACACACCCCTTTCGATCTTAACTGCAGCACACCGCTAATGGCTTTGGGCCGAGACCTTGCTGCTTCGGAAAAAAAGAGGAGACACTATCGTTCTAGTAGTGTGCTCTAGTGGCGCTAATGAATAGATGTCATCTTGCTTTTTAGGAGCTAGGTTGGCTTAGCTTAGGCCTACGTAGTGTGCCTGTCTATTTGATCTAGGAGGCTAAGTCAAAAGAGATAGGTAGGTTCTTGCAAGAGTGGTTTTTGAGTTGGCTCATCTGCAGTAGACCGTGCAAAGGTAGCCTTTCAAAAACGCAGAGGTGGAGCCAGTAGCTAGAAGAAAAGGAAGCCGGTAGTTTGGAAGCCGGAGTGAAATAAGGGCTAAATAACGTCGGGTCCACAGGTCTGCCACAGATTAGCTAGAAGAAAAGGAAGCCGGTGGCCTGTACACGAAATAGCTACGTCTATACGCGAAATAGCTGCGTGCTATAGTAGTCGTCATGCGTCTGGCTATGAATCAGGCTCTCTGACTAGCTAGGTCTCAGCCTCTCCTCTTTTTAAAACCCGCTGTGGCCTCTTTGCTCTCACGTCCTATGCGTCAGCGGGTCAAGCTCTAAGTGTTTAGGGGAGGTCAGATCGCAGGTCTTCTCTAGTTAGTCAATAGCTGGGATGAGCGTGAGCTTTTTGCCATATGTGTGTTCCCCGAAAGAAAGAAAAGACAAAGACCATGCACTAGTCAAAGCAAGTTCTAGGAGTGTGTTCTAGTAAAAGTATAAGGACAAGCCATGCGCTAGAATTCAGTACAAGTTCTAGGAGCTAGTCAAAGTATAAGGACAAGCCATGCGCTAGTCAAGTTCTAGGAGTTATTCGAGCTATTCGAGCTATTCGCCCCGGCAACGCGTCTGCCATTAGGTTTAGCCAAAAAGCGTAGGGAAAGGTTATCAAAGTCGAAGCGTTGGAAGCGGGTCCAGTCCTAAGATCATCGAAGGTTCAACCAAGCCTCTTCGTATAGGTAGGGAATATGACGCCTTCTATGAGAGAGGACATGGAGTGGCCCTAAAGGCATTACACCCAGAAAACAACGCGGATCCTCTTACTATAGAATCCGCGAGACATTACCACTACTCTAAGGTAGTTTAGAAGACGTGTCTTTAGCTTCCGCGAGACATTACCAACGTGGCTTTAGCTTGAAGACGCTTAGGGCGTTATCGACATAGCTCCTTTTAAAGCTTTTTAAACTCCAGCTACCTAGCGCTATCTTGTTTTGGCGCACCTGCACGCGCTTTGACTGGTCTTTGGTCCTCCTTTTGCTTACCAAGTATGCATGCTCTTTTTAGAAGAGAAGGCGTCGTAGTGGAAACCCGTAATCAGGAAGGGAAAGTGGAAACCCATATTCAGGGAATAAAGAAAAGCGTCATCCACTCTGGCTCAACTGTCTGATTGAAGATTGCACTCACCCTTTAAATCCATGTCGCTCTGCTCTGGCTCAACTGCTGGTCCTTTTGAAGATTGCACTCACCTGCTAGGATCCTTCATGTCGCTCTGCTCTGAGTGGCGAAGCGAGTTTTTTTAGGGGAGGTCTGGTCCCTTAGAGTTTGAAAGCTGACTCCTTTTCTCTCATTCGCAAGTAAAAAAAAAGGAGAGAGCCCATAACGGAAGCTTCATTGGGACAAGCACTCTAAAGAAAGCAACGTAGGCTTAGGGTAGGCGCCATTTCATAACGGAAGACGGAGTGGGCTATAGTCTTATTAGCGTCCTGTTTTTGTCCTTTCGCCAGAAGACCGATGGCTAGGTCTTGGTCTAACACCGATGGCTAGGTCTTGGAAGACTACGTTGGCAATGGAGAGTGCCGCTCTAAGATATGCAAAGAGGTATGCAGAAGTCGAGGGACAGCTTGAGGTCGGAGTCTCATCTTTTGGGGAGCAGGATACTATTTGCATAGTGGGATAGGACGAGCTTCAACGTACGCAAGTTAGATAGACACCTGGCTCCACTTCAAATTCCAGTCTTCTTTATCTTTAGCAATGGCCTACTAGGCGTAGTTTAGGCCCCCTTTTAAAAACGGCCTAAGGCCCCCTAACTACTATGCTTCTCTTTTGTTTTTGTCTTGCAGCCAGAAAAGGAATCGCTGGTCATCCAAAAGTAGCTAGAAAGCACCGTCAGCTCAGTTAAGCTACTGGCTGGAAGTAGTTGGGAACCTCAGTGGGCACTCCTAAACTACGCGCGAAAGCTCTACGAAAGGTCTTGACTGGGCCGGGTTCGTCAGTCCCAGTACGCTAGGCCAGAACTAGAAGCCCCGCTTTCTTTCTTTCTTTACCCAGGAAGACTATTCTTGTACAGGCATTGGGGAGCTCCACCTGCTCTTCTTCGAGTGGTTGCGTTTACGTGTGTGTTTTTTTGTAGTTTTGAAGGCACCTCTAAACTACAAACTACCTTTTTGTCTGTCGCTGCGCTCTTAGGTCTTGAGGAAGAACAAGGAAAAACCCGATGGCACGTGGTTCACGAGTCCCTTTTCCTAGTAGGGCATCGAAATAGCGCGAGTGCAAAAGATAGGAGATTTCTTGCTGTAGAGTTCTTTTGCACCAACGGTTTAAAAAGAGGCCAACGCGAAGAGAGGGCCAATGCAGCGCACAATAAAAAAGGCCTAAGGACTGCGGGTTCTCTTTTACCTTTCTAGGTGGCCCCCAGAAGAAGACCTCAATCCCTGTGGCCCCCAGAAGAAGACCTCAATCCCTGTAGTCCCCAGAAGAAGACCTCTACGTTAAGGATCCTCCCAAACTACGCCTTAGAGATGTAGAGTAGCCTTGATAATAGGAACCCCCGGGGCCTAGCGCGCTATAACCCAGAGGCCAACGCGCCAAAAAAAAACATGTCTATAGTAGAAAGAGCTATAGTAGGAAGAGCAGCTTCTGAGCCTAGGTGTGCTATAGACGGATAGAGAGTATGAGCTGGCAAACGACAGCGACAGAGGAAGGAGTTTAAGTAGTTTTTTTTGGAGGCAGCCGAGGATCCTAGTTTCAAAAAAGGACGGGGTCAAAGTCAAAAGGTGCGCGGTCAGCAGGGGAGGCCCGGAGCGGCAAAGATAGGAAAGAAAAGAAAGCTAGCTCTTGTGGCTTAGGTCTAGGTCAGGCTTTTTAAAAACCTAGGGCGGGATATGGACCAATCCACGTGCTCTTTTTTTGGAACTTGCGTACGAAGATCTGATCCGCTTTTTCTTTTGATGTCTAAAGAGAGTCTACAGACATCAAACAGACCCTACGACTTGCTAAAGGCGCGCCTATAGGCCCACTATGGACCAATATCTGAAGGATCCTTGCAGAGTAGAGTTTAGGTCAAAGCCTCCAACAGAACTCTAGCTCTTCCGCATTGATCAGCGTACGCAAGTTTTTGAACGAGTAGCGCGTCTTCTCAGTAGAAAGAGGGGAAGGTCTAGGTGCGGGATGTATTGACGAAGTAGGGCTAGGAAGAAGAGCCAGTAGGCTACCTACACAGGAGCACAGAGGGGGATCGCGCTCTTTTTTTTCTTAGGCGCTAGTTGGTGAGGCATGACGTCGTTCATGATGCAGAGAAGGATCCTTTTTAAAACTACTGGATTTTGAAAACTACTGGACTTGCGTACGGAGTCTCTTACGTAGCTTAGCTGGCAGTTACGCAAAGAAAGGCAAGACGTAGATCAGGAAATGCGGCCGAGGCAAGGAGTTTAAGTAGTTTTTTTTGGAGGCCGTTTTAAAAGCCGAGATTAAGGAAAGCAGAGGCGGTAGCCTTTGAGTTCTTGAACGCAGAGGTGGAGTAGTTGTAGTTGTAGTTGCTATCGCTACAACTACAACTACAAGGATCCTTGCCTAAAATATACATTACGGCCAAAACAAAAACAGGCGAAGGACGTTGGATCCTTTAGCCAAAGCCAAAACTAACTCACGCCCAGGACAAGGCGACGGGGCCTCTTCCTAACTCCACCTCAGTCTTCTAACAAGAGCTTTTTTAGGCTTGCGCAAGCTCTAAAACTACTGTTCTAAACTACCTTTTTCTTTACTTCGCAGGTCTAAACTACTCTAATGGTTAGGATCCTTGCTTATCTTCACTTCGGAGCTCAACTTACCTTAGTTTAGACCAAATACTAAGTAGTTAAGGCAACCTCTAAACCTTTTGGCTGAAGACCCGTTTTTAGCTTCTTCTTTCAACAAAAAGCACGCAAGTTCGAAAGAAACGCTCCAGAAGGAAAAGCAAGGTGTCACTTTCCAATGGCTAGAATAGGTAGGCTTTGTCTTCGCTCTGGCTTTGCTTAGGTCGAGTCCTCCTACTTCTCTTATTGGTTAAGGTAGCCGTACGCAAGTTTCAAGAGAGTGTGTTGCTGAGGATCCTCAGTGGAAAAAAGAAAAGGTAGTTTAGAGCTAGATCTCGGCAAACTTCGGTGATCTCGGCAAGCGCCAACTATAGTTCTAACAATTAGACCAAGCTATCGACCGTAGGAGCCATTAGACCAAGCTATCGACCGGCTATTGGTTAAAGGGGTCAGTAGTTTAGGGAACCTTTCAAGTATTAAAGAGTAGTTTAGAGGTGGACTTTAAAAGGAGGTGCGGGCTATAGACCGGTGAAACCATTAGACCTTGAAGGGGTTAAGGGGACCTCGGAGCCCAGACTATAGACCTCGGCAGAACTCCGTTCCTTGCTTGTTTGGAGCTATGTTGCTAGTAGTTTAGGATCCTTCCCGCGTTGGTCTAGGATAAAGTCCCCTGGTTTGAAATCTTGCGTGCATGTGGCTTTCTGTCTATCAAAAAAAAGAGGATCCAAACTACAAACTACGGCTTTCAGTTCCTTACCGGATCAAGGAAGCCAGAGGTAGCAGCAAAAGTAGTTGTAGTTTGGAAGCCGTACGCAAGTTTCAAGTATTAAAGAGTAGTTTAGAGGTGGAAGGATCCTAGAATTGGGGTAGGAGTAGTAGTTGCTTCGCTACAACAAGCGAGCGTAGATCAGAAGAAGGTATTTAAAGTAGCTAGCGCTGCAAGTAGTTAAAAGAGGTGGAGTAGTCTATTGCTAAAGCTACCAAAGGCGAAAAGCCATAACTCCTAACTCGCCGTACGCAAGTTTTTTAAACTAGGATCCTTCTATTCGGCTCACTAACTCCACCTACGGCTACTTGCTATCGCTACCTACCTCGGCTGGTCCCCTAGGTCTATAGTAGCGAAACAATTGCCCGGGTGCGTTTTGCTTTTTAGTGTGCCACCGTTAGGAAACCTCTCTTTATTGAGACTGGTCAACGCTTTGACTACCCATCCCCCTGCTTTTGACTCCTAGGTTTGGACTGCGTAGTTTGGAAGCCTTTTTCTCTTTCTTTTTCAATCAAGGCAAAGAACCCCACTCCTTTAGAAGGGCGCATCTATGACATAGTACAGTGTGATATGTCTCGTTTGTCTTCGATCTGCTTTGATTCGGAGACTAGTCGCTTCGTGCTTGGCCTCACTTTCGAGGGCCTACCCATCTCTTCTTTTTGTGATGTGCCTCGTTTCGTGCCATCAGGTAGCCTTTTTTTAGGCGTTCCGTGTCAGCTATACGGTCAGTTGTTAGGGATAGCAATCTTCTCCGTTGTTAGGGATAGCAATCTTCTCCATGGACAATCGAAGCCTTTTCCTACTCCCCGGGATAGTAGCGTTGCCAAGTGCATAGCTAACTAGCTGTTTATTCTTTCGCACGCACTCGGCCGAGACCCCGGGCGCACGTTAGCAACTCACCCCTAACGTTTAGGCGTACGCACCGCTACGAAAGAATACATAGCGTTTAGGCCGCTAAGAAAGAATAGACAGCGTCCTCTAAACTACAACTACTCTTCCTATACGAAAGAATACACAGCGTTTATAGGCGTACTTACTCATCTACCGCTACGAAAGAATACACAGCGTTTAGGCGTACTTACTCATCTACCGCTACGAAAGAATACACAGCGTTTAGGCGCACTCACCGCTAAACTACTGCCGTATGAAAGAAAGCTTCTTTTGGCTGGCAACAGAGACTTGATCTTTCTTTCGCACTTAGCGTCTTGACTTATCCATGACCGCGCACGCTTTAACGTGCAGAAACTAGATAAGAGTTGTAGCCTTTAAAAGAAGGCAGTTTGGAGACAGAAAAAAGCATAGCGCCGCTTGATGCAAGAGGGGAATCCAGCCAAAACGCGAGTCCTAACCAGTGAGGCCAAGCACGAAGCGACTAGTCTCCGCCCAAGGCTGATGAGGAGGTAGATCAGTTGGCTTGGTTGAGTGCAGCCAAAAGGCAAGTAGTTTAGAAGGCTTCTTCAGCTATAGGATAGGAGCGATTCTTTTTGGCCCAGTCCTACGAGTCCTATTTGTGCGTCCTCCTCGTAGATTAGAGTATGCTTCCGCTTTTTAAAGGGTCTGAGTGCGCCAGCGTGGCTTCAGTAGTAGGGCTGCCTATCGTGGTCCTCCGTCCTTTCGCCGCACGCAAGTTGACTATAGCTAAGGTTTTTAAAGCGCAGGAAAGACTTGCAAGACCAAGGTACCTAAAGAAGAAGAAGTGTTCGCCCATCCTCAAGACCAAGGTCAAGGTCCCTAAAGAAGAAGTGTTCGCCCATACTCAAGACCAAGGTCAAGGTCCCTAAAGAAGAAGTGTTCGCCCATACTACTATAGACTATAGAATAGAGGCGAAGTTCTTGTTTATTCTTGTTTAGGCAAGACAAGACTACCAAAAGGCGGTGCTCTAAAACACAGCGCTTGAAACTCCCCCGGATTGCGAAAGACAGACGACTGGTCTGCCATAGGCTATTTCGACTACATTACCACGATTGGCTCCACTTCCAAAGACCTGGATCTATCAAGACATCTGGCAAAGCTTTAGGAGATTGATTCTAGATCTGGCCTCTTCTCTCCTTATGTGGCTAAAGACTATGACCTCATCGTGGTAAGATGCCCAATCGCCAAAAAAAGTGGTTACCCGCCTCTTCATGATGTGGCTGGAGACTGATCACTGGGGTGTGTTATAGGGTCGCTTTACGTTTTCTTCTCATCGGACAGGCAAAAAGGAGAGCTAGTAACCCTGGGCGGCTTTGTCTACGCAAAGAAGAATCCCCCTTTCAAAGGATAGCGCGATGCCATTGCCAAAGGTTTGAGATCTCTCTTGGAATGGGTTGGTTTTTTTTTAGGGTGTCAACTCGGTTGGTTGCGATGTCTTGGTAGTCTCATATGTCTATAGGCGAGGTGAGGTTAGACTTGCGTACGGTGAAATGCAACTTCGAACCCCGTAATGTCTATTCTGGGAGAGCTAGCACGAGCGTAGGGGTGTGCTGAGGTTAGGTCCGGCTGAATGGACAAGAATAGACATTACGGTGACCTATACTATATGCAATGCAGCAACACACCCCGGGGAAGAGAAGGAAAGTATAGCGCGTCAACTGAGGTTTTCAGAGGCGTGAGTAGGTAGCTTTCTTTTAGAATAGGGCACAAAAGAGCACAGTAGTTTAGAGCTTGCGCAAGCTTGCGCAAGCTTGCGCAAGCTTGCGCAAGCTTGCGCAAGCACAAAAGAAAAGAGCCATTAGACTTGCGTACGCTAAAAGAAACTTGCTTCTTGCTTTTTCCCGAACGATAAAGACTAGAGACATTCCTAGGCTCGTTGGCCACCGCTAAAGACTAGAGACATTCCTAAACTACGGCCTAGCTTTTTGTGTTTTGGACTTGCGTACGGCGTCTTGCTCGCGCGGCTAGGGGTGGTAGTTTAGAGGGGCTAAAGTAGTTAGAGGCCCTATAAAGCGTTGTAGCTTTTCGGTCAGTCTTAGGCCCACCTCCCCTTACTTATGGGTTATTCTTCCCTCCAGTAGTTATACAAGTTGATGAAAGAGTTTTTCTTAGCTCGCTGCTCCCTAACTACCAACCTACTAGCGACAGCGATCACACCGTACGCAAGTTCGTTATTAGCTCTCTCTTGTCTATAGGTGCCACTAGTTTTTCTTAGCTTTTTCTTGCTGCAGCTATTTGACTGATATGCACCGCGTACGGAAAAGCATTGGTCATGTCTAAATGCTTTGGAGGAACAAACCTTGCCTGCGGTTAGTGGTAATGTCTAGAATCAGGGTCGGAAAAGATTGAAAAGCGGTGTTAACGACGCAAGAGCGAAATCCTTTCGAGGTCAATCCGTTGTCAAGGATCCTAGCAATAGCATATAGGTCCAGCTGAAGCTAACGCTTTCTAGAGCACTCCTAAAGCACCAAAACGCGCCAAAGCTAACTAGTCTTTTTTTTGAAGTCCCGAGGTTTATAGCGCCTACTCTAGTCTCTTTTAAAAACTACTAGTGGTAAAGCTATAGTAGTTAGCTGCTAGTTGTAATGCTTTAGTAGTTAGCTGCTATTTAAAAGGGCTCGAGGTCTCCGTACGCAAGTTTTTAAAGCAGCAAGCTATCACGTAAGTAGCGCGGCTGCGCTATATGAACTAGCGCGAAAGCTTTAGCAGATGATGGATAAGTAGTTTACTTACGTACGCGCAAATAGCACGTGACTTGAGCCACGAGTTCCTAGCCAGCGAAAGCCTAAGCACTTTCCCTAGTGACTGAGAAGCCCTGGGCGTAGTTTAGACGACTGAAACCAAGGATCCTCATGAGAAGCCCGGGGTAAGACGCTATTCGTAGAGTCAGGCAAGGCGCTATCATAGTAGGGCGAGCTACAGTGGCTACTTACACCATCACTAGGCCGTAGTTTAGAAGTCACATATAACCACAAGAGTAGCGATTCCTCCTATCTTGCAGTCTTCGTATCTTGCAGCTGACTACTGAATGCGCCATTCTCAACCTACCTTGACTATTCGGACTCTACTAGCTTACTTGACTCAACTCACCCCAAAAAAGGAGGGTTTTTTGACTCTATCGACTCCGGTGAGTCAACCAAATCTGGCGACTCTGGCTACCTAGCTGCTAAAAAAAGAGATGGAATGAAGGATCCTAGTAACCAAAGGCTACAAGCGCAAAAAAAAATAAGGGTGGGGAGAGTCCTCTCTTTCATACTAGGCTCATAATGTCTAAAAGTTTGGAGGATTGGCTCGTAATGGCTAGTGGAGAAGAGGATTGGGAGTGGCACAGGTGGCTAATCTACCTACCTATTAGCCAGGTATTCGTCCTAGACCGATGGTGGGGTAGGCCTAGGACGAATACGTGGATAAGAAAAGAAAAAAAAGAAACTTTCATCCACCCTGGAAGAAGCGAGAACATGGATTATGGTCCGACCAAACTTTTAGGAGAAGATGTCTGAGGTTTCAGATGGGTATAGGCCTTCTTCCTTTTGCTTAGAGCTAACGCAGCTATTTCATTACCCGTAACGAAATAGCAAGGGCCTATAGAATTGTAGCCTACGCGGTTGGCTATTACCTTTGGCTAGTGCCTAGTAAGCTCCTGTCTCTCCGTACGCAAGTGTGGCGGGTACGCGAAACCTGTGGTTTTCTATAGCTTTTCTTTATTGTGAAAACTTGCGTACTTTTTGTTGAAAAGAGGTGCCTGGTTGTGTAACTTGCGTGCGGTGAGAAGGATCCTTAAACACAGAGGCACATCCTAAAACACAAGAAAAAAAAAAGAGGCCGGGAAAGAAAAGACACTTGCCCAAAATCACCACACTCGACGCCTAAACTACTCTGTCCCTAAAACACACTACTTTAAACCCCGATATGACTTCGAGACTTAAGTTGCTATCTTTTTCTCTCTTTCGTCATTTTTGCTGCGCTCTTGTCGCTATCCTTATATGACTTCGAGACTTAGGGGTGTGTTTGTGTTTTTTTTTTGGAGGCCCAAAGTAGTTAGGGGCTGGAGCTATAGTTGGGGGTTAGTTACGGGTCATTATGTTAGGTGCGGGTGTTTGTCTTTAATAGGAGGACTAGTACTGGCGCGGGTCCGTTGCTGGGGTGTGGCTTATTGAAAAAGGAAGAAGGAAGGCTATAAGTGGGCCAATGGTGCTTCTAAACTACGGCTGCTCGCCTTTTTAAGGAAGCCGGAAAAAAGGGGGGCTTCAAGTATTCCCGGCCACATATCTAGTGCGGCGAAAAGACCAAAGAACTTTTGAAAGCCAAGAAGTAGTTAGAGGGCACTAGTTGTAGTTGTAGTTGTATTTAAAAAGCAACTACAACTACAAGTGGGAGTTAAAAGAAGCTTCCGTCGTGAAAAGCTAGGATCAAAGACAAGTGAACCAGTCCTAATGGGGTTTCGCACGTTGTGTGACTTGCGTCAGATTTCATAGTGGGTGTGTTTCATAGTCATTATTTGCGCCGGTGTCTTTCAAAGCTATGTAATTTATTTTTTTTTACGGCTGGCAAGAAAGAACGAGGCTCGGTTCCGACGCAAGAAATCCAGATTATTTCGCAGCAAGACGAGAGCGAGATTCCCCGGCCCCAACTACGTCACTCTTCTTTTGACTCTAGCGGAGGAAGTCGTGAAAACTTGCGCCTACTTGCGTACGTTGAAAAGAAGCAAGTCTCAAGGATAGATGCCCACCTTACCTCTATAGCGTACCTCTATAGCGCCGGGCAGGTCAGTGAAGCTATAGGCTCTTTTCACGTTAGCGGGGATATATGCTCACCTGGCCTCTAGTGCGTAGGGCAGGTAAGTGAAGCTATAGGTAGCTTTTTTGTAGTGGGGAAAAGACCTTAGGTAGTTTGTAGTTTGGATCCTATTTTCAACAAAAAGTACGCAAGTGTGGTAGGATCCTAAACTACGAGCCAGAATAGCGTAGATAAAGAAAAGTTGCTAAAGCTACCTTTCAAATAGCAACAAGTAGCTCCGTTCCTAAACTACGAGGCTCCTAAACTACTTATCCATCATCAAAGAAAAGTGCTGAAAGTAGTTGTAGTTTAGGAGCGAACACCGGATCATTTAAAGAGAAAAGATAAGAATGTTAATAGTGGTGCTGGTTGAGCGTACGCAAGTTGCGCAACTTGCGTACGCCAAAAAGAAAAGAGTTAGACTTGCGTACGTTAAAAAGAGCAGGAACGAAGAGCGCCAACTAGCTACTATTTTTTTAGAAATAGGCGCCATCCAGACCCGAAATTCTACTTTTACCGGTGGCTTGTCTTCAGTTAGCTCTAGCCGTAGTTTAGGATCCTAGCTACTTCTTTAATACTTGAAACTTGCGTACGGCTACCAATGCTTTTTCAACTATAAACTATCAACTAGCGCAAGACCTATATCCCCGGAACCCAACGCAAGACCTAGTCTTTTCCTCCCAATGAAAATGCCTCCAAACTACGCTAGGAAGTTTTTGGTCCCTTCCCTACTAGCGATTTACCTTTGGCTCTGCCGTTCTATCCCCTTCCTATTCTAGGTAGGCGCTGTCTAAACTACAACTACTCTTTGGCTGGGTGATTGGCCATGCTTTCATACGCTTCAAGCACCTCTATCCCTAAAAAAAAAACCACACCCTTTTAAACGTACGCAAGTTCTATTTAAAGGGCCTCGAAACCACTAGAGCGACCTCCAAAACTACACTTCCCTTTTTTAAATAGCTCTAAGCAAGTGACCAAAGGCAGGCGGAGGTCGTAGTTTAGGAAGCCGGAGTGAAAAAAGAAAAGAAAGCCAGAGGGCTTTAAAAAGACTTGCGTACGTTAAAAGAAGAACTTGCGTACGGTGGAATAGATAGAGTTGCTAAAGCTAGGGTAGGTAGCCGTACGCAAGTTTCAAATAGCAACAAAAAATAGACATTTTTGAAGTAGTTTAGGATCCTAAACTACAAAGAATCTGTTAGAGCTGTTAATAAAAACACTTACGTACTTTTTGTTGAAAAGGGTGTCCAAACTACTTAACAGCTACACTTGTTTAAAAAAAGTAAACTCTTATTCCATCATCTGTCTTTCAAACTACAAGGATTTGTCTATAGCTATAGAAAAAAGGTAGTTTAGGATCGGAAGTCAGAGGTAGCTGGAGGATCCTTAAAGAAAAGAGCTTTTTTAAAGAGTCACTTGCGTACGACGAAAGAGCGGCTTTTGACTGGGGAAAAGAGAGACGCGCTACCACTTCCAAAGGCCTAGGAGCTAATGGCGCACCAAGCTCGCTCAACTTTATTATAGGGCAGGAGAGGTTAGACGTTTTTAGGGACTAGTCGATGCCCCCCTATAGCGTGCAAGCACAACTCACGTTCATTCCAACGCATGCCGAGGCGAATCTTAGGATCTATGAAGTGCCGTCTAAATGTTGAGGTGCAAAGGGGTTTTTTTTAGACCATCTCCACCAAGTATCTAGCGCGTCAATTTTTTTTAAGGGAATCAACTGATCTATACCAAGTATCTAGCGCGTCAATTCGCTGATCTACCAACCTTTCTTTTAAAGAAAGAATACGGTCTGATAGGCTCTTTTTCCATCTCTTTTCCATTTTGGCAGACTCGCGTATCAGATAGAAGAGAATTTCATCCACGCCTTCTTCATTCTTCTGAATCAGCTGACTCATCAGGATCACGAGCGTCTGAAGAATCAAGGTGCTCATCCGTCTGACGTATAGAGAAGAGAGGCAAGATTAGACAGGAGAGAGGCGAGGTCTAAAAGAAAGCTGTCTGGTTAGTCTCTCTCCATCCTCTATCGGTTACTGTCATGAATGCACTATCAATAGAGAGAGCCTAGTCGCGCATCAGTCCGACCAAAAGCATAAGTAGTAGGACAGAACCTTAGACAGGGAACAAAATCCGTAATAGATAGCAAGAATCTCAGTTATAGCGTCGCCAACAACTGTGAGCGCGTCGTTGATAGATAGATGGGAGCCAGATAGCAAGAATACTAGATGGGAGCCAGATAGCAAGAATACTAGATAGGAACCCAAGTGACTCTTTGTCAAAAGCCAGAGGTGTGTTGAAGACCACTACTAGGAAAAGAGCATTAAAGAGTATTAAGGAGTAGCCACTGAAGTAGGAGGCGGAAAAAAGCAAAGAATAGCCTACCCACTGGCGGTCTAGATTCCCACCCATCTCTACGCCCAACTTTTCATTAGAGTCGTTATACCGGTGTGTTGCAGAGGACCGACCTGGGGATTCTCGCTTCCGAGTAGCGCACTCCTTGCCGTCATTCTCCACTAAGTTGGTAAAGCATTGCGTTGGTAAGGAAGGATCCTTGCTATTGCTTAATCGTCGACAGAAAGGTAGTTTAGAAATAGACATTACGGCGAAACTCTCAGTGCGTAGAAGAAATTTAAGAACCAAAGATGTGTCATGATGGCTTCATACAACGTAGCCCCTTTTTCTTTCCAAGCAAAGAAGGATCCCCGTAATGTCTATTAAAGTAGAATTTAGGAAAAGAGCCAACGCAGACGTTACGTTTTTGAGCACAGCAGCAAGGATTGGGTTTCCCTACTCGTAGCCGTCTTGCGGTGTGTTGCAGAAGAGAAGGATTTGGGAAGTATGCCTAGCCGGAAAGACACGACGTGCAGCTGTAGCCAGATTTCCTAACGAATGCAAAGGCTTGTTAAGGAGGTAGCCAGGTGTTTGAAGAAAGATAAGGAACTTGCATACGCCGAATTAAAGAAAAGAGTTGTACTTGCGTACGCCGTAATGTATATTTAAGGTAACTTGCTAAAGCTCCGTAAAACTAGAGGATCCTAAACTACGAGCTCCGTAAACTAGAGACGGAGTCTTAGTTGCAACGACGCTCACACGAGTTTCTTTAGTCCCCCTTCCATTAGGATCTTACGCTTCTAGCTTTAGCAACTTTAGTCCCCCCTCTTACTGTTTGGGATCTTACGCTTCAACACACCCCGGGGTGAATTGATTGGATACCCAAGAACCATAATCTTTCCTAGGAACAGCTTCTACGACAATCGATAGGGGTCAGGTCCATTTCGCTGAAAGAAACTCCTGCCCTCCAAACAGTATGGGAGCCTTTCAGCTCGTACTGCTCACACTCAATGATCTTTCCTCCTCCAAATGCCGAGCGTAGTTTGGGAGCAGCTGAGGCCTACATGCCATTTCGATAAGCTTTTGCTCTACTTTTTAAAGAAGCACAGAAGAAAACAGGCGGCTCGAAGTTTCACTGTACGCAAGTCTAAAGATTGAGCCTTAGTTCTTAGTTGGCGCTATCAGCTGACTTCTAAAGCAAGGCTGACGCCGACAAGTAGCTAGGGCTAGCGCTATTACATAAAGGCAATGGAATGAAATAGCTGGCGATGGAATTCGCTCGCTTAGGCCTTGTATGCTCAAAGCAAGACCTAGCCATACCTCTTTGTCTATAGCCAACTTTGCACTCCCATTTTCATCGGAGGAAGAGTCAATCGAGGACTGGCCCCCTTCGCATGACCTATCAAGAAAAAGAAGTCCGTGCTACTAGAAGGTCTCTAAACCCCTCCCTCAGGACATTGCTGGTCTTCTTTATTCATTAGCTACCTCGGTGTCCGGCTACAGATGAAGGGACGGGGTAGCCCCGACTTCCATAGGTCCTTGGTTCGACCTCTGCCATGAGAATTGAGGTCCTTGCGCGGGCGTCTCTCATCCTTTTTAAAACTAGGATCCTAAACTACAACTACCTTGGTCTGAGTCAAAGAAAGACTATGAAAGCAAAAAACACACAGACCAGCATAGTCTTTTCAACGCGCGATTGAGCTGTTAAATAAATCCTAGCTCCGTAGTTTAGGAAGACTGCGAAAGAATAGCCAGTAGTTTAGGAAGACTGCGAAAGAATAGCCAAAGGTATTTTCTAAACTACCGTACGCAAGTAGCTTTGTAGTTTAGGATGATGGATAAGTAGTTTGTAGTTTGGATCCTATTTTCCACGTACGCAAGTGTGGTAGGATCCTAAACTACGAGTAGCGTAGCAAGTTCCCTAGCTCTTTGTGGAAGTGAAATAAGAGTTAAAGAGAAGAAAGAATAGCCACTGCGAAAGAATAACCAAAGGCGCCAGGAGAATAACCAAAGGCGCCAGGTTGGCTTTGACGTGCCATTAGTCTTTAGTGTAGTAAATTGCTTGGTGGATGATGGAAAGTAGTTTGGGACTCAAATGCGTTTTGCTTTGACTCAGGTATAAGGTAGCCGTACGTAAGTTTCAAGTAGCTCAGAGGAGAGGGAGGTATTAATAAAAAGATAAGGTATTGAGTTATTTTTTAACTAAAAGGTTGCTAAAGCTAGGATCCTCAGAAGATAAGAATAAGCGAGGATCCTAAACAACTTGCGTACGGTGAAAAAGAGCTATTTTTTAACAGACTTGCGTACGTTTAGTAGCCTTTAAAAGAAGGCAGTTTGGAGACGGTGGATAAAAAATAAAAAGCAGCAAAAAAAGGGCAGTAGCTGGAGGGCTTTAGTAGGTAGCTTTAGAAGGCGTGAGTTTAGAGTAGAAGCCGAAGTGAAAAAGGGCGGAGTTAGTGCCATACCACGGAAAAGGAGTGAGACGGTGGAACAAATTAGGTAGTTTAGCCGTACGCAAGTTTCAAGTATTAAAGAGCAGTTTAGAGGTGGACACTTTAAGTATTAAAGAAAAGAGGATGATGGAAAAAAGGTAGTCTATAGAAAAGCGAATTGAGCTAGCGCAGATTGGAGGGATTAAAGAGCCATTAGAGGTGGACAGTCTATAGAAGCCTTTGCCGGGCGCTTTACTTTTAAAACAGTAGGCTATTCTCTTGGCATTTTCTTTCCGTCCTAGACCTAAACCTTTCGCTTGCCTCCAAATTTGTAGGCTTTCTAAACTACGCTGGATTTTATCCGGACTAGGAAGACTATAGACGTTAGCAGTATACAAAAGCAGTCCTCATCATCGTAGTCACTAGACAGTCGCACTAGTTATTCTTTATCCCACTACTTGCGTACGACGAAATACCGCTAGTTATTCTTTATACCGCTAGACCAAGATGAGATGATATGCAAACCCACTATGAAATCTCACTGACTTGGCCCAAGGTTTTAGAGCGACCTACCTCTTTTCTTTAATAGCAAAACGCGCACCTCTTTTCTATAATCTTGGTCTCCCATACGCCAAACCAACGCCCAGAATAGGTCTAGGTAGCCGAAGGCTTCAAGTAGCTCAGAGCCAGAAGGATCCTAGCATAGATGAAGAAAAGGAGTAGTTTGTAGTTTGGAAGCTTTTTTTTGATGATGGAAAAGATGATGGATAAGTAGTTTACTTACGTACGCGCAACTAGTGATGCTGATGGCCGTAATGTATATTTTAGGCGTAGTTTAGGAGCGCACTAGGATCCTTAGAAGTAGTTTGACCTCTAAACTACTCCTTAATGCTCTTTAATACTCTTTAATGCTCTAAACTACTAATGCTCTTTAATTACTCCTTATGCCAAAAACTAGAACCCTTGTAGCTCAAGTAGCTCAGAGGTGTGTGCTGGAGTTAGGTTTTAAAAGGATTTGTCTAAAGAACAAAAGAACAGCGGAGTAGTTTAGCGGTGGATAAGAGTCAAAAAGAGTCAAACGAAAGAATTGCCCATTCAGACCGGTGACTTGTCTTTGATCTCGCTAAAAGCACTGGACCCCCTACAAGCCATTAGACATGGCTTGTGACGTTGGAAAAAGGGCAATTGTCTTTCTTGGTCCTTCCCACTTTTGCCTTTTTTAAAACCTAGCGCCTCTTTACTTTCCCTAACCAAAGGAAGCTGCCGCTATCCAAAGACATTCCCACTACTCAAAAAACCGGCCCCCCCTTAAGAATGCATTGAAAAGTGGTAGTTAGGGGAGCTTGCTTGCTAAACTACTGTCAAAGTTTCCCGTGGTTCCTAAACTACTGTCAAAGTTTCCCGTGGTTCTTTGAGTGCCAGCCGCAGAGAGGAACGCCATCAACTGGGGCGCTATTGGCCACTAACCACTCGCTCGCCGGTGCTGGGCTCCGCGTTTCAAGTTCGTTATCCTAACCATATCCTATGCTCCACCGGGAGACTGGCCAATCGTATACCTTGCTCCTCGGCTCCCTACAGCTATACAAAAAAGTTGCCAAGACTGAGCCCTCCCTATCCTTACCAGTGATGACTCCCTAGGCTTCTATTCTAGGACCAGGACATTGTAGGCCTATTGTCGCCTGGCGCACAGAAGAGTAGTTGTAGTTTAGAGGCCTCTAAACTACGACTACTCTTCTGTGGTTCTGCCTTTGATCCGGCGCTGAAGACTTGTCCTCTTTTCCATCATCAAAAAGCAGCGAAAGAAATTGATCCGACTATAGACATTACGTAGTTTGTAGTTTGGATCCTATTTTCCATCATCCACTATTTATCTCTGAAATCTCTAGGTCTAGAACTTCAAGCGAAGCTAACGCTCGTCGAAAATAGCTACAGAAAAAGTAGTCTAGAAGCTAACGCTCGTCGAAAATAGCGCATAACCCCATTTAGCAACATAGCTCCAGAGAAAGGCATTTTCTAACAAGAGCAGCAAGAAAGATGATGGAAAAGTAGTTGTAGTTTAGGAGCCGAACAGAAGAAAAATAGACATTCATCTTTTTTGAACTTGCGTACAAGGATCCTAAACTACAAATAAAATGGTAGTTTAGAAGCGTAGTTTAGGATCCTAAAAGCAGTTTAGAGGTGGACACAAGATAAGCAGAACCGTTTGAGCTAGCGCCTTTAGGGAACCTTTCAAGTGGCGCAGAGGTAGGTTCTTTCTTGCTGCTCAACTAAAAGTAGTTTAGAAACCTGCCGCTAAACTACAGTTTTAAAGCCTAAACTACGCTGGGTGAGTTGTGCTTTTTCTTTTCTAGTGCTTATGAAAGAAAAGCAGAAGAGTAGTCTAGCGGAAGACTTAGTGCCTGGAGTTGAGTCATCTTTTCTTTTAAAAGCAAACTGCTCTATGGCGGAAACCTACTAGTGTGTTTTGTAGTTAGGGCAACGCTTTTTCTCCGAGATTTTTGTCTTTCTTTCTCCATCTTTCCAACGCTTTTTGTTAGCCCTCCAAAAAAGGGTCAACATGTCTGGCAAGATCTGCGGGCTAGCTAGAGCGGCCGGGCTCACCGTACGCAAGTAGTGAGTAGGTCTTGCGCTCCAATCTGGTTAAGGCCCGGGTCACATAATAGCACTTGAAGGACAGAAGAAAAGGGGTTGAGTTATTTCCTCTTTTTCGACGCGCAACGCGAGCATTAGTGCGGTGGTGTGTTGCGGGCCTAAGCTGTTTAGGAAGAGGTTGGGGTTTTTTAATATTGATGTAATAGCTTGCTTCTTGGGTGGCTCGCATCTATCCCAGCAAGGGAAAGGGGATGCGGCTGAGCCAGAGTGGGCCCAGCAGTCGGCCTATGTTTTCGGGCGCACGCATAAAGGCATGGTTGGTTCCACAAATTTCACTGCACTGACCATAGTAAACTCCTTCTCTAAGCACGAAAATCGAAGTCTGATTTGAACGACCAGGTACAGCATCACATTTGACACCTAAGGAAGGTACAGCCCAACTATGAAGGACATCTGCAGATGTGACAAGAACACGTATTTTGTTTTTGGCTGGTACAACCACCCTATTGTCCACCTCTAATAAGCGCAATTGACCCAATTCTAGCTCATCTTCTGGAAGCATATAACTGTCAAAGGTGAGTGACTGCTCATCGGAGCTGTTATAGTCCGAATACTCATAAGTCCAGTACCATTGGTGCCCGATGGCTTTGATAGTCATGGATGGATCGACCACTACCTCATCCATGGAGTACAATAGAGCAAATGATGGTATAGCAATGAACATGGGGATGATACTAGGAAAGATGGTCCGAAGAATTTCGATAGTAGTTCCATGAACAATCCTTTGCGGGATCGGATTCGCTTGGTACTTGCGTACGTGGAAAAGCCATAAAGCACGAACCAACATCCATAAGACGAAAACCATAATGAGGATGAGGAAGAAAAAGAGGTCGTGATGTAAGTCCATAATTCCTTGCATCATAGGTGTTGCTGCGTCTTGAAAGCCTAATTGCCAGGGTTCCGCTGCATCACAAGAAGCGATTGTAAGGAAGAGCCTCTCTAGAAGAAGAATGGGAGTCATGGAAAAAACGTGAGTTGAGCAAGGCCTATTTTGAAAGCCTTTCCGCTCCCTATTCTTTTGAATCCCTATTCTTTTGAAGAAGCTATTCTTTTGAAGAAGCTAATAGCGCGCTAAAGCCAGTAGAGTGGCAACCTTAGGCAAGATAGCGTCAGTTGAGGCGTCATCTTTAAAGTTATGTGATAGCGAATAGAGAGACTTTCTTAGCACTTCTCTTCTTTTCTTTGCAAGTTGGGTTGGTCCAACCAAGAAAGGCATGGGAGTGGAAGTTTCGGCGTACGCAAGTACCCCAAAAAAAGAAGAACTTGCGTACGAGGATTAAAGAAAAACTGCCTTTGCCTTTTTCTCTATGAGCCCCAAGCGTGAGAACTAGATCGAAGTTCGAATCAATAGAAAAGCGAATTGAGCTAGCTAAAGAGTGAAATAAGAGTTAAGAGACAAGACAAGCATGAAACTTGCGTACGAAAAGAGCTAACTTGAAAGAGTAGTTTAGCGGTGGAAAAGAGTTAGCGCTAGTTGCGTAGCTAGAGGTAGCCGTACGCAAGTTTCAAGTATTAAAGAGTAGCCACTGAAGTAGGAGGACTGACGCCACTAAGCTCTCTTTCCCATCCGCCAGTGGGTTCTTCTTTCCTCTACCTCGTCTTCTATTAACCCTTTTTAACTCCTTCTATATACATTGTTAAAAAATAGCTCTTCTTTCTTCCTTATTCTATGGAAAAGCGCATGGAAAGCCAAAGGTAGCCTGAGAACGGGCGAAGCTAATGGAGACTTGCGTACGGAGAAATGAACTCTTAAGCAATAAGAACCAGTAAGCCGGAAACCATGTCAAACCAAGACCGAGCCATACACTTAGGAAGCGATTCGAACTTATAGTGGGCTGTCTTCTATCTCTTTTCCTTATAGCAGCGCACCTTCCACTTGCTTACGCTCTATACTCTATAGAGGCCTAGGCTCTCTAGCTGTCTTCGGGTTCAGGTATCTCTTTTCCTTATTGCAGCGCACCTTCCACTTGCTTACGCTCTATACTCTATGGAGGCCTAGGCTCCTCGTACGCAAGTTGGCGAAAGAAAGCCCTAACCCTTCCTTTTATCCATCGTCCCTTTTCGTACGCAAGTTTAGTGGGTCTCGTGTCCGGTTTTTTGATTCTTTTACTCCTTAACTACCTTCTGCTTTTCCGTACGCAAGTTAGATCTTTAATCCCTTAAAAAATAGCTCTAAAGCCTTTAAACCTCTAAACTACTCTTTAATACTTGAAAGGCTACCGTACGCAAGTCCGGCTACTTGCTTAAAGGCCATTCGCTCTCTAAACTACTCTTCCGTCTACTTAAAGCCTCCAAACTACCTTTCACTCTAGCTCTGAGCTACTTGAAACCTCTGGCGCTTCCACCGTACGCAAGTCTGAGCTACTTGAAAGGGTTCTAGTTTTTGGCATGTAGTAGACGGAGTAGTTTGTAGTTTAGAGGTCTTTTCCATATACCGGCTTCCAAACTACAGTGTTGGAGATGGCGGGGTAGGCCTTATCTCGAATGCATACATTCCATATCACCGTACGCAAGTTTTTCCTCGCTTTTTCTATTTGTGAAAAAGGGAAAGAAAAGCGCTATAGATCACCGTACGCAAGTACCAACGCGTCCGCCCCTTCCGTTATCGTTCTGAGTGGGACGTAAAAAAAGAGCCTTTACTGCGGTCTCGTGCAAAAGGACGAAGGTCCAATTCTTTTTGGTTGGATCTACTTCTCTTCGGCTACCTTAACCCACCTTTTTTATAACTACCTATTGGCGTACGCAAGTCCTTCACTTTTTCATGCCTTTCTTCGTACGCAAGTTCTCTGTCGACTGGCTTTTTACTTGCACCTCCCTACGCTTGGAGACTTCTTATCCACCGTCGATTGGAGAATTGCCTTGCAACTTCCTTTCCTACTTGTTTTTGTAGTTTACTTGCGTACGCAGCAACTAGCCTTCGCTCTGTGGCCTTTGACTCCTTTTCTTTAATCCGTTTTAAATAGCTCTTTTCGTACGCAAGTTTGTACGCAAGTGAACCTATTCTATCGCTTCCTACCTCAGCCTCCAAACTACTTCTTAAAAAATGGCTTCACCGTAATGTCTATTTCAGAGCGCAATGGGATTGGGCGTAGTTTAGGATCCTTCTCTTTACTTTCTTTCAGGAAGCTAGAGGCGCAAGTCAGAAGCAGTGCGTTTTCTAAACTACGCTTTAGAACGCAAGTTTATTTATTTTTTTTATTTTTCTGTTGACTCCAAAACTACGACAAAGCGACATGCTTTTTTCCATCCAAGTGTCCTAAAACTACGCTTTTTACTTTAGAGCCAGTTTTGCGTACGCAAGTTCGAAGCGTTGGAGTGGGGTTTTCAAAAAAGAAGCGTAGTCAATCACCAGTCCATTTGGGCGTACGCAAGTTTTGAAATTGAGACTATCTTTAAGTGGTGTAGAGCATAGTTGCCTCTTGCTTCTGTTAGGAGTGGGTAGAGCAGCATGATTCAAAGCGTCACAGAACACTTCGATCTGCGTACGCAAGTCCTCGAATACACTATCCATAAGCCAAGGATCCTAGGCAGGCGGTATGGTGTCCTATACGTTCCCCCAGCAAGGAAACTCTTACCCAGCCAACCGTAGTTTAGGATCCTTCCATCTTTCAACTATGCAAGGCCCACTATTCTATAGCTTTTTGATCGGCGTACGCAAGTCGCTAGCTCTGTTCACCTCTGGTTCTAACTCAATACCTATTCTAGCGCTAAACTACCCTCCAAACTACAACTACAAAAAACAGCTCTTTTCCGTAATGTATATTTCATCCGGCTAATTTAATAACCCCACACTATGGCGCTAGCCTTTAGGCTTTAGTAGTTTGGAAAACACCTCCGCGGTTTGGCAGTGTTTAGCACTATCATTTTCTCCGTACGCAAGTTCCTAACTGCTGGTGTCCTCTAAGCTATTGCTGCAGCGGCGCGACGTCTTATCTACCATCTACCGTCCCTAACTTGCTCAAGATGCGCTTAGAAGTGTCGCAGAGCTAGAGCAAGGAAAGACCGACTTTCTATAAGTCAGAGACGAAGAAGTCGGGTAGCCGTAATGTATATTTGTAGTTTAGGCAACTCCTAAACTACAACTACTGCTTCATGTTCATAGCGTTAGTGCGCAAGTCAGTAGCAAGAAAAGAACTACTACAGGGCTAGGACATAGCGCATTCACTCAACTTCTACAAGCATCAGGCAGGGGCAGTGCTTGCGGTACGTTCTAAGTCTAAATTTTTTGCTACCACGAGTTTTTTTAGCGAACAACCAGGCCGAAACAAAAACAAAGACAAACAACTAAGAACCCGTAAGGTCAGGCAACTAAGAACCCGACAACTAAGAACCCATAAGGTCAGGCTCTCATAGGCGAACCCGTCAGGTCAGGCAACTAAGAACCCATCAGGCCAGGCTCTCATAGGCGAACCCTATAGGTCAGGCTCTCATGGGCAGTCTCCCCTTTTTAAACCCGGTTTCTAGTTTCGTTTCTAGTTCGAGAATGGCTGAACATCGCAAAGAAACCTCTCCCTCTTTTCCTTTCTTGTGCCCAACTTGAGACAAAATGACGGATGTTGATATCGCAAACTCTTTCGTCAACTACACTCTGTCGTCGTGTCCGGCAGAATCTTGCACTTTAGACTTAGAAAAGCAAACAGCCTAGCGCCTAGCCTAGTGGATCTCTTTTTTAACTCGTGATGTCCTAAACTACTGGTTCTAGGCTCCTTAACTACCAGCCGTTCTCTCTCCGTACGCAAGTAGTAGTGGTAGTGGTAGCTCATCAGTCATTCTCTCATAGTAGCCCGTAGTTAGGGGCTTTAAAAGAAGTGTCTTAGTGATCCCTAAGTCTTTTGTGTCCCTTAAACTACTTGTATGCGTGTTTTTTTACAAGAAAGGAAAAGGAAAAAGTTGATTCAACCTATACTTGCGTACGGCGAAAGTAACTAACCGATTATCCTAAACTACGGTCCCTCGTTTTAAAGTCGTCTCAAAAATATACATTACGCGCTTTTGAGACCCAGGAGTCAGACCATACTTGCGTACGGCGAAAGTCACTAATGTTGATTTCACTAGTGTAGGCAACCTAAGAATGGCAAAAGTTTAGTCGACCTATACTTGCGTACGGCAAAGTAACTAACCCAATTTCAAATCCAAGTGGTAATGTCTCCAGACTTGCGTACGTCAACCTCAGAATGGCGATTGTAGTTTAGAAAGTAGTTTCAACGCACGCAAGTTGCGTACGGTCACCATAGTTTTTTTTAAGTCACTATTTTTCGTACGCAAGTTTCTCATTTTCCGCAGTCCTTGGCTTTACAGTTGGTCTCATTTTCTTTGGTAGGATTGCTATCGCTCTTTTACACCGTACGCAAGTTTTACTCTTTTAAAAAACACACTCCGTAGTTTACGTTTAGGATCCTAAACGTAGTTTTAAATAACTCAATCTTCGCTCGCTTCTTAAAGAGACCTATCGCTATCTAAAGAGTTAGCACGTAGTTTGTAGTTTGGATCCTATTTTCCATCATCTTTCTTTCTTATCTAATTAAAAGAAAGTTCGCTCTTTTCTTTAAGGATCCTTCGGCTACCTTCCTCTTGCTACGCCTCTCTTTTCTTTTGTTTTGGCGCTAATGGCTTAGGTCTTTTTTCGATCCATCGCTAACTACTTTTGCTATCCATCGCATCGCTAGTTCCAAAGCCCTTCCTGCACGGCTAAAAGAAAAGAAGGAGGTATTTTAAAAACTAGCTAGTAGGGTTTTTTTTAGGACTTGCGTACAAGGAAAGGAGGTATTGTACCTTTCGCCCTAGGAAAGGAGGTATCGTATCGCCCGCAGCTTAGGAAAGGAGGTATAGCCCAAGCCCAGTTGGAAAGGAGGTATTGGCGCAACTTTTCTTCTTCCTTTTAGAGCTTTTTCCATCGCTAAACTACTCTGGACCTGTCTCATGCCATTTTCGAGTAGTTATTTTTCCAATTTTCCCTCGCAAATCCTTTTTTTTTGAGCCTTATTTCCGTCGCTAAACTACTTTGTCGATGGCTACGGAAAAGGGTTTTTTGCTATTTTTCGGAAGAAGTTAGCCTTCTTTTCTTTACAGACGCAACTTTGCGTAGAAAGGTTTTAGCTCCCAGATTAAATTTCCATTCGTAAACTCTTAGCAAGTCGAGCTTGTGAGAAGTGGTGAGATAGGCCGCGCGAATTGACGACATCGACTAGGCCTTTCAAAAGGCTGGCCCTGACGCCCCCTTAATGCTAGCTCAGGGTGCAAGTGGCATCTCATCCCTAATCCCTAACCACGCCACTTTCTTTGCTTTGATAGACATTGATATTTTTTTGAGTACCCCTACCTATTCAACTTGAGTTGGTGTGCTCGGAACGTAGCCATAATGGAGTTGAGTTGGTGTGCTCGGAACGTAGCCATAAGGGAGGTGCACCCTCGTCTTCATGAATGAATCGCTGTCCTCTCGCTAGCTAACTGCGGAATCATCAAACGTGGGTACTCTCTCTTTCTTTCTATCTGCGTTGCTCTTTTCTTTAGCGGCGGATTAAAGAGTAGTTTAGAGGCGGAACCTCTGAATATCCACACTGCGACTATAGGCTATAGGGGGTCAACCGCTTCCGGTAGGGCCTAACAACGAGTCCTAACCGAAGTCAAGAAGAGTAGTTTGGAGTCCTAAAACTACACCCCGAAGTCAAGTTCATCGCGAGTCCTAACCGAAGTCAAGAAGAACGTGCAGATTCCAGTCCGAAGTCAAGTTCATTGCGAGTCCTAACCGAAGTCAAGAAGAACGTTATGATCAAGACAAAACCCCAAAAAAGAGCGCGGTAAGTGGGGGTTGAAAGGGAGGATCCTTCTAGCTAAGAGCTCTATAGACACGAACGCTATGATACTGGCTAGAAGACCCGGCAAAAGAAAGGAAGTGATTTCGCAGCTAGAAAGGAGGCTATTCATTAGAGTTGTGGCCGTAATGTATATTTTAGGCAACCACCGGACTTGCGTACTAAACTACAAAAAAGAGACGATGGATGTAGTTTGTAGTTTGGAGTGGGTCTGGTGGCTTTAGGTTAGGCTAGACCTATTCTCCATGTCTTCGAAAGCCCAAAGACTTTGCCTGGTGACTTGTGCGCTTTCTAGTGGTCCACTTCTGGTCCTTTCTTTTGAGCTTCGGCTGTACCTAGTAGCTAGGATCCTTGACTTAGTACGCTTTTTCGCCTAGGCCCGAGACGCCACTTCTTTAAAATAGCTTCTTGGCCCTGGCGATGATCTAGTTCCTAAAAAAATAATGCGCGTGTCTAAATGTTCGGAATGTGCATGTCTATTCAGTTCACCCCAGCATGTAGGTCGAGTTGCCTGAAGACTTGCGTACGGAGAAAATAGCGTTTTCTTAATTTGGGTCCGGTCTTGGGTTAGATCTCGGGCGGGGACTTCACCCCATCGCAAAAGCATTGGATTAGCTCAGAATATACATTACGTCGACCTAGCCGTTTAAAGAAAAGACGCCAACGCTCTGAGTTTTCATTCTATGGAACGTCAACACTTCCTTCCTTCGTTATCGTTAAGAAAGAAAAGAGTAAGCGCTTCGACGCCGCATTCTCCCTTCTAAAAGAAAGAAAAGAGTAAGCGCTTCGACGCCGCATTCTCTAGCTCTTTTCTTTCTTCACGATAGGCTCGGCGTACGCAAGTCTCACTCTTTTAAACCCCGGCTCCATCCTCCTGGCCGTAATGTATATTTTAGGCTTTAGTAGTTTGGAAAACACCTCCTACTTCAGTGGCTACTCTTTAATGCTTCCTTTTTAAGTAGGGAAAAAAAACCGTACGCAACTTGCGTACGTAAACTCTTATTCGTAGTTTAGTACGCAAGTGTAGGATTTTTCAAACTACAAACTACTGTGAAGGGTTTAGTAGTTTAGGGGCAAACTCATTAGCTTTCTAAACCACTAGAATAGGTTCTCAAAACTACGGAACTTGCGTACGTGGTTTAGGAAAAGACTAGAGCTATTTTTTAACAAAGAAAGTAGCAAGGTAGTTGTAGTTTGGGAGTCGTAGTTTAGGAGCTAGCAGTGGAAGGACTTGAGGACGCGGGCTAAGGGAACTTGCGTACGGTGAAAAGAGGACAGTGGAAGGACTTGAGGACGCGCTAGAAAGTTAGAAGAGGTAGCCTTCTATATACATTGGAGGTGTTTTCCAAACTACTAAAGCCTAAAATATACATTACGGCCACCGGAGAGGTGGAGCTAGCAGTGGAAGGACACGCTAGAAAGTGAGAAGAGGTATTTTCTTCTTACTTTTAGAAAACGAAAGAAAAAAGGACGATGGAAAAAACCAAGGATCCTAAACTACAGAGCTAGCATAAAATAAAAAGACAGTTCTTCGCTCAGCCTATACTCTCTATGCGATTCTGTAGAAAGGAGAGATTTTGGTAGTTAAGGGCACTTGCGTACGGGAAAAGAGGAGCGTTACGAAAGGCAGCTACTAGCCACCTACCTATACCACTGAGGGAGGCGCACTTTCAAGGGGCTAGGTCTCTTTTGAAACTCCTATTCTACGTCTAGCGGCAAGACATCTCCTAATGTGACAAGCAAGGGATTTTAGACGCTAGCTACCGTCCCCAAATGTGACAAGTGACCAGTAGTTAGAGCGCACCCGGTGACAACAGAGTGGACTGAAACTTCTAGCTACTTGCGTACGAAGAAAGGATATTTTAGACGCTAGCAACCGTCTCCAAATGTGACAAGGGATTTTAGACGCTAGCTACCGTTTCCTAAGCTACTGTGACAGATTTTAGACGCTAGCAACCGTCTCCAAATGTGACAACAGAGTGGACTGAAACTTCTAGCTAGTCATCATGGAAAGAAGGCCTATTCTTTCTTGCATTTTCTAACTGAAGACTTGGGCGAATCCACCCCACCCGAGAGAATAGGCTTTTGATAGCTATAGCTAGGCGAATGACTCCATCTGGGGCCTCCACCCGCGGGCTAGTCCTTAGGAGCCTGAACGCGTCTTCTTTTCCTTTGTGCTCCAAACTACAAACTACGTGCTCCTTTGTTCTCTTCCACACAGAGCCTGAACGCGTCTTCTTTTCCTTTGTGCTCCAAACTACAAACTACGTGCTCCTTTGTTCTTTTCCACACAGAAGTGAAGATGCGGGCCTAAGCGAGCACAGATAGCCTGAATTTGAGAGAGAGGATGCGCCCGTGCTGTGAGAAAGGTAGCCGTACGTAAGTTTCAAGTATTGTAGTTTAGAAGTAGCTAGAGGATCCTATTTTCCATCATCAAAGAAAAGAGCCAAGAAAAGGAAGCCTTTCAAGTATTAAAGAGTAGCTTAGAGGTATTTTCTTCTTACTTTTAGCACCATCTAGGTAGGATCCTTGAGTTAGTTGCGATAGCTAGAGGTAGTTATAAAAAAGGTGGAGTTAGAACCGGATTTGTCTATAGAAAAGGGTAAGGTAGCTTTCAAACTACAAACTACCGTAGTGCCCACTAGAATAGGTTCAATGTGGAAAAGAGCTAGCTTTCGTAGTTTAGGATCCTCGGATTTGTCTATAGAAAAGAGTTTAAACTTGCGTACGCCGAATGAAAGAGTAGTTTAGAGCAAACGCCTTCTATATACATTGGAGGTGGGAGTCAGTAAAAGAATAGTGGTAGTTGTTGCACTAGGATCCTTGTAAGTCTACAACCAAAAAGGGTGTCCAAAACTACAACTACTTTTCCGCAACTTGCGTACGTAAACTCTTATTCGTAGTTTAGTACGCAAGTGTAGGATTTTTCTATAGTGGTAGTTTGTAGTTTGGACTTGCGTACGTTTAAAAGGGTTAGAAGCGTGGGTGTAGTTTAGGCCCCTAAATCGCTAATAGACTAGAGGTGGGAGTCGTAGTTTGGAGCTTGCGCAAGCTAGAAAGAGACCAGCTATACGCTATAGATCGAAGCAAAGCAACGGAAAGAGACCTGCTATACGCTATAGATCGAAGCAAAGCAAAGGTAGCCTTTAAGTAGCTTAAAGCCCTCAATTTTATCTGTGTTCTCGACTAGATGCTTTTGCAACACACCCTTTTAAAGCGTTAGTTGGCTCGCCGTACGCAAGTAGCAACACACTCGTGTCTGGAGACATTACCACATCCCAAAAAAAAGACCAACCCTACGCGATTTAGCAACGTAGCTACAGCCGAGGTATCTAGTGAAAAGGTTTTGCGAGAAGGTTTCGCGGTCTATACTAGGCTTTCAAAAACGCAGCGCTGACGCCGCTAACTACTCCTAGCCTAGGCAACAGTTGGCGAGACTGGTGATAAGTGTAGCTCATTTCTGACTAGGCCGAATCACGTCTAAGGACACGATGAGATAGCTATCTATCATATCGCCAAGTTGTGGGTGTGTAGTATAGCCGAATAGCAGGCACTTCTTTTTGAGACCGGCATGTAGAGGTTCGGAGAAGACCTGAGCAGATCGAATTGATTCAGAAGTCGGGGGCTCCTTTTTGAGTATGGGCTGGGACTCTTCACAGCGAGATTCTTTCTTAGTGCAACCTTAAGTAAATAGTGGATGATGGAAAATAGGATCCAAACTACAAACTACGTAATGCCTTAACAATTAGGAGAGGCGTTAGACTTTCAAAAAGAAAAGAGTTGGGTATTTTCTTTATAGCGCTCTTGCTCTTCGATTCCCGCCAATTTTGGACCTGGTCTCCAAACTACGTTGAAAGAATCAAGGGCTATTCTTTATAACCCATTTAAAAAATAGAAGACAAGTCGCCACTAAGGAAAAGAGGAGCTGTAGTGCCGAGGTCTATAGCTCCAATGCATCCTTTTTTTAGACAAGGTCCAAACTACGTTTTCTAAACTACGCTGGTTTCTTTTTTTAGTTGAGTTGGTCTGGTGTTTTTTGGCTTTCGCAGTTTTTTTTTTGAGCTATGTTGCAAGATTCGCGCTATGAAAGAAAAGCTGGTCTTTGGTCCTCCTTTTCTTTCGTTTTTCCTTTGTCCTCCTTTTCTTTCATAGTGGTGAAGGCAAGAGTCTGCTCCTAAACTACTAGCTATAGGCATTAACACTATGAAATCGAAATCTTTTAGTCTATGCATTCCTAGGCTACTGGTCCGTCGATTACAGCATTGGGAAAAGAAGTGTACAGCCACTAAGGCTTCTTGATCATCAGCCTACTCCTCTCGGATAAATAGTGGATGATGGAAAATAGGATCCTAAACTACGTAAGTCTACTGTATATGGAAGCGTAGTTTAGGATGATGGATAAGTAGTTTAGGATCCTAATCATTGGTTCTGGTAGAGCTAGAGTAAAAAGCCGAGGGTTTTTTTTCCGGAGTGTGCAACAAAAAGGAGTTGTGGCCGTAATGTATATTTTAGGTAACTCCTTTATAGAGAGGCTAGTTTAAAGCCAGACTTGCGTACTAAACTACAAATAAGAGTAAAGAGTTTGTGGTTGTATTTAAAAAGCAACTACAACTACCGGAGTTTAAAAGGGCAATAGGATAGTTCTAAAGAAGGCCAGAAGAAAAGGAGGTGATGCTGTTATATCTTAGTTATAAATAAGTGGGTTAGAGGTGGAAAAGTGCTAGCTTTAGTAGTTTAGGACTTGCGTACGTTAAAAAAGAGTTCGGAGAAGCAAAAGAATAGGAACCATGCTGAGCAAGAAAGGCGCGAGTTCGGAGACGCAAAAGAATAGGTATTGAGTTGCCAACTCATTAGGCCACCGAAGGCGAGTTAGGAGAAGGTAGCTTGTAGTAGCCAACTCATTAGGCTACAACTAGTGTTGAAAATGAAGCGCTAAAAGAAGTGAAATAAGGGCCAGAAGGTAGTTTAGCAACAGAATAGGTTCTGTTAGAGCTTTTTAAAGCCGGACTTGCGTACGTTTAAAAGGGTTAGACTTGCGTACGGTGGAGCTAGTTGCCTAAAACTACAGGCCACCATAGTTAAATAAGGGCTAAGAGTTGGAGTCCTCGCTTTCAGTTTCCTAGAAGCTAGAAGAAAGGAAGCCTTTAAGTAGTTAGAGGTAGTTTGGAAGCTTTCAAACTACAAACTACCGTAGTGCTCACTTAGAATAGGTACAGCGGAAAAGTAGCGCCGTTATAAATAGTTCCAAAATCAAAGAGAGTAGTGTTGGTCCTTTTATATAGAAGGAGTTTAAAAGAGCTTTCAGTTTTTTTAAGTGGTTGTAGTTTGTAGTTTGGAGTCGTCCAGTTTCCTAGAAGACCTAGACTAGTAGTTGTAGTTAAGGGGCGTCATCGATTTCCTAAAGACGAGGGCTGGCTTTGTATATAGTCGCTCTACTAGCTAGGCAAGAAATAGCTCCTTTTAAGTAGTTTAGAAAGCATCTTGCATCCTAGCTCCTTTTAAGTAGTTTAGAAAGCAGATCAAACCCAGTCCAGCGTAGTTTAGAAAGCAAATCCAGTCCAGCAAGAAAAGCAGATCAAATCCAGCTAAGGCGCGAGTCTCGTTGATGCATCCTAGCTCCTCTTAAAAAGGCGCGAATCTCGTTGCAAGAAAGATAGCGCTCCAAACTACAACTACTAAAAAGAAAGCAAAGAATTTGTTGGTGGCTTTCTTTAAAAGGGCGCCGGACTTGCGTACGTTAAAAAGAGCAAGGTCTAGTGGTCTTTCGGATATTTCGTACTAGACTTCCTCCGTCTCTTTTAAACGTACGCAAGTCTGTTAAAAAATGGCTCTAAGCTACTTCGTACGCAAGTTTCATTAGGATCCTACCTAGATGGTTCTAAGTGGTTTAGAAAGCTTTCTAAACTACGGAGCTATTTTCTTAGAGTTCACGTGCGTCTAAACTACCTAGTGGTGTGTTTTAGGAGCGCTTTTCTTAGAGTTCACGTGCGTCTAAACTACCTAGGATCCTTCGTGCTTGTCTTTTCTTTATTGACTCATTTCTGAAGGCAGGCTACGGTCAAATCGAGCCATCCGGTCTTTTCCTTGGTAAGCAAAGATAGCCAGAGCCCTACGATTTGGAGGCGCTGTGGTAGTTTAGAAGTGGGTCTTTCTCTATGATATGGCAGGAAAAAGCTCTGGTTTGAGGCCGAGAAAGATCTCCTACTCTTAGTCGCGCTCGTATGCCAGCGATTAGGGGAGCAAGTGTTGAAACGTTAGCGCTTTTTTTGGAGCGATCTGGTTTTGGTAGAACTTGCGTACGGTGAACCCTCGACTCAAAAAAGACTACAGCCCCTGTCCCCAAAAAAGCAAGTCTGGTCTAGAAGTCTTTTCAATGGGCGGTAGCGGTAGTAGGTGCCTGAGATCAGAGTAGAGCAGCCTCCCTATAGCAATTCTTCGAGTGGCGGAGAGCAAGAGAGCGGTGCTAGTCGGTCTTTGATTCCAAATCGCCCTTGGAAGTATAGATCCGGGTGTAAAAGAAAGGTGCTCATTCCAGCCAAAAGTAAGATTGGAGTAGGAGCTATGCTCAAGTCTCATTCTAGTTCTATAGAGGGTGACGGTGGTCTACGCGTTGAGAGTATGGGTCCAGAAAAAAAAGGATGCTTCAGGCAGTCTTTTAAAAAGGTTGGGCGGTAGGTAGCTTTAGAGAGCAGAGTGAAAAAAGAGGTATAGTGCCCCTAAGTCTTCTTCGCTGATCAATTGCTTAGTCAGGGAGATGGGAACTTGCGTACGGCGATCAGGACGACGGAAGCTAGGTTCTCTGTACGCAAGTTTTAAAGCCCGAAAAAAAAGCATAAGAAGGATAGGCGTTGGTCTTTTAAAAAAGGCAGTTGGTCCGGAAAGCTTGACTCTGGTGCAGCAAGGATCTTCCAGGGATGGGACTGTTGGCGGTTACTTTCTTCACACCAGCGATTGTTTGTCTTCTAAACTACCCGAGAGAAGATTTGAGTCCCACAACCAAGCAAGAAAGCGAAGCATTTATTCCGGAAAGAAAGCGAAGCATTTTGAAAGAATAGTCATAGGGGCGAAGCATTTTGAAAGAATAGTCGTAGGGGCGAAGCATTTGTTCCGAGCTAATAACATAGCGCTATAGACATTAGGCATGACCACTACTCTAAGTTAGAAGATCTTTGATCCTTTAGCTACTAGCACTACCAACATTACCAATCCGTTTGGCTGGTGCTAAAAGAGCAGGAGCTTCTAAACTACTTTTAGAAAAGGGCCTGACTTGCGTACGGGGAGCTGTCAGACGGCGAAAGGTAGTTTAGAAGCTGAAGCTCTTCGAAACTCTCCACCAACGCAGTCCTAGAGGCTTTGGAGAAGGAAGGACCCAGCTCCCTACCTCTTTCCTTACGTAAAGGAGAGACCCTAGTTTTTTTTTACGTCTTTGATCCTTTTTGAGCGGCCTACCCGACACCTGCCACACCAGAAAAAAAGGGCTATAGCTATAGGCGTGTGTTGCAGGTAGGCTAGACTTTGGCTGGCTGAGATGCTATATTTTTTTTTGAGTTGCCTCCGCACAGTCCATACTGATAGTGGTGGTGGAGGACGAGAGCCTATTAGTGGTAGTGGTCGTTCCAACTATTTGTAGCTGCAGCACACTCCCCTCCTGATGTCGTCCAAAACACATGATTAGGATCCTTCCCCTAACTACTTTTGTAGCTTGGGACGCATGGATCACTACTTTTTTCTCGGGGAAAGGAGAAGGCGCGTCATAAGCTAGCTTGACGCCGTCCTCCGTATCGACTACGCTTCCTAAACTACTGGGTGCAACTCCTAGGATCCTTCCTATAGCTATAGGTGCAACCATTGGTCGCTCTTTTCCTTAGAGCGGTGGGGTATGACTCTGGACCCCTTGTGCAAGCTAGGATATTACTACTGGATGGCTTTCGCCGTACGCAAGTTTTTTTGGACTTGCGTACGAGTAGCCTACTGTTAAAAACAAGCCTCCCTAACTACAACTACGAATGGGGAAGGTAAAACACCACCTGAAGAATGAGTGGCCTATATAGTTGGGGAACTTGCGTACGAAGATCAAGAAGTCGACTTCCTAAGCTATAGTTTGCAGAAAAGGGGGAGGGAGAAGGTCCTTAGGTCAACGCCAGAGCACCCTTTCGCTAACGCTAATAAGGCGTCAAAGTCGGCTCAAGTAGCTCTTCTTTTCTACCCCTTGATCTTCGTACGCAAGTTCCCCAACTATATAGAGAAAAAAAAACGACTCCTACCTACTTGAATCAAAGACAGTAGGCTCTTGTTAGGGGAGGCTTCGTCGTACGCAAGTCAGCGCTTTTTTTGGACCCGGCGCGCCAAAGGTTGGGTAAGCATACTCCCTACTAGACTAGCTAGAACTGATGAAAGGCCTCAGGAAGCAACCGTATACCAAGACTTGCGTACGGTGAGTCTGAAAAAAAACGGGTGGCCCTGTGAATCTTCCCCAACCTTTGGGCCTTGACTTGTTATTCTTTTCCGGTGTTTTAAAAGTAAAGTGCTGTCTTTACTACTTTTTTGGTCTTAAAACTTTTATTGGTGACTCTCCTGTACTCGGACTAGCCCCTAACTACTTTTCAAGAATAAGGATCTCGACTACCTATGCATGCCGAGATAAAAGCGCCCTTATCCCCAATATCCATCAGTGTGTTTGTGTTTTGGAAGTCTACTCGGTCTTTTTCGATGGTTGCTTCTACAGTTGTTGCATGAACCTTTGTGACCAAGTCTTTTTCAATGGTTGCTTCTACAAGAGTCAAAGCCATAGGTGGGCTTTAAAAATATACATTACGGACTTGCGTACGTTTAAAAGGGACGGTGGATAAGAGGTAAGCTAGGATTAAAGAAAAGAGTAAAAAAAGTAGTTTAGAAGCCGGAGTCGTAGTTTAGGAGCTAGCGCGAAAATCTAGATATGGGCTTTAGTAGTTACGGACTTGCGTACGTTAAAAAAGAGCTAAGATTGAGCTATTTCTTTAAAAAGCCATTATGCGAGTGGTTCAATTCCCGCAAAGCAGCTTGCTTACGGGAGCCAAGCCGTAGTTAAGGAGCAAGGAAGATGGATTCTTTCTGAGCGCTGTAGCTTGCCACCATCTTAGCCCAAAAAAAAGCGGCTGCCGGTTAACTTGCGTACGGTGAGCTCAAAAGCGCGACGAGATTAGGGTGGCTTTGAGAAGCCTTGGGTGTGTTGCGGCGAAGTAGCAAAAAGCAGAGCTAAGCGTCGTTGCTACCTTTAGCTATCGCGGAGGTGGAGCTATTAAGAAACAGAGAGTTAAAAAGAGCGGGTGTGTTGCAGATTGCCAAAAGCAGCGTAGTTTAGAAGCAGAGCGCTATTTTGTCGTTGGTCAACATGCTGCGCCAGCTGCGCTTTTTTCGAGATTCGTTTCTTGGGCTAGATCCTAGCTAGATTCGCGAAATCCTATGCGCCAAGAAGCCAGAGGCTTTAAATAGAAGCCGGAGTGTGCTGTTTTTTGGATTAAAGAAAAGGGGTTAAATTCTGTTAGGTTTAAAAATGGAAGACGGAGTAGTGTTGGTTCTTTTCTATAGAAGGAGTTTCAAAATATACATTACGGGTTAAAGCTATTTTTTAAGAAAAGAAACAAAAGAGCGGGTGTGTTGCAGATTGCCAAAAGCAGCGTAGTTTAGAAGGTTGCACTTGTAAAAAAACACTCGAGCGAAAGAGCGCCAGTCTCTCGAGTGAGGTTTTAGCGCCAAGCAGTGCTTTTTTTGAGGCGGCGAATACCCACGGTATTAGAGTAGAACAAGTCGAGCTTCTTCTTGCTAACTCCTTGCTTAGGCGCTACTCTCCGTCTCTTAGCCCTTTTTCACTCTAGCACCACCTACTTCTTTGGCTCTTTTGTTTCTTTCTAGGATCCTTATTTAAAATAGCTTTCACCCTTATTTCACTCCTAAACTACAAAAAACCACATCGCTGGTCAACTAGGAGAATACCGCTTCAAAAAAGAACCTAACCGATGCAACCTAACCGATGCAAGCGCCCTAACTCAGTCTTCTTTCTTCGTACGCAAGTGGCTCTTTTTTCACTTTCTTTCCTCACGCCTTTGGCTTCCTAGCCACGGGTGACGTATAGTCGACTTGACCCCAGCCGACGCGTTCGTTGTCGACGTTGAGTGTGAGAGATCTTGACGCAGCCATTATCAAACGTGTCTATTCGATAATCATGGATTGTGGTTCGTGCACCCAAGGATCCTTGTTAAAAAACACTACCCAAGCTTTTCACTCTTCTTTTAAAACGCTAGTCCTGGCTTTTTTGACGCACCCTATAGGGCCTTGCCTTGGCGTTTGTCACTCTGTTGAACCAGCGCTTTTTTCCGTGATGATAGGCTATTGGGGGGATTGGGAGTACTCGCTAGCATAGGTTGTACGGTCAGTGACTCGAGGTGGTTACAAGCTGGGTCAGATCCAACTGAGAGCCTAATAGTCGCTGGAGCCAGTACATTTTGAGTACAGCCAAGCAAAGAAATGTCTTTCATAGTGGTGAATACGTCTGTAGTCGCTCTTTGCGCCGGACCAATCCAAGGTGTTGCGTCCCAGACCTATCGCTCGTCTGTCTATAGGGCTCTCTTCTACGAGTCGATACTTCGGCCAACTTGCGTACAAAGATTTTACCTAAAAAAACAGAGCGAAAATAAGCAGGCCTTACTTTGAGACCAAAGGCTGTGCGAACGTTGACTAAGCCTGTCGCTGAAAAGCGTAGTTAAGGATCCTTGCTCTCTTTTTGAAACGCTGCTTGTCGCTCTTCTTCAGGCAACTAGGCCGCTTACCCGGTCTTTGAAAGGAAAGAAAGGAGTGGCCTACAGGGGGGCCCGCAGCACACCCCTTTTAAAGATGTCTAAGACCAAAACCAACCCACTCTCTTTTTTTAGGATCCTCACTCGCCGGTTGTAGGCTCACAAAGCTATAGTTGCGTCCGCATCGTGAGTTCTTGTCGCTCTCGTAAGAAAAGCTCTACTCCAACACACTCCCCTTGTGGCATAGTCAAGCTTCGGTAAAAAAAGCGCTATACGTTTTCTTTCAATGGGCCTATCCGGACCTACGGCAGCTGCCCATCAAGGATCCTAGCTAGTCAGCTAGTCTCTTTTTTTAGGGCGTTACGAAAAAGAGATCGAAAAGGCGAATTAAAGAAAAGAGCTCAGCCTATTTTATCCTTAGTGACCGGTCTCAACCTTTAGCGCCGCTAAATATCCTTACTACGTCAATCCCCCGGGCTAGGTTGTCTAGGTAGAAGTTGGGGCACATGCAAGAAGTGAGCGAAACTCCACTGTTCTATCTTTGAGTGTGTAGGCGCTTCCTCTGATTAGCGAGTTAGCGAGTACACCTGTGCGCTTCCTCTGATTAGCGAGTTAGCGAGTAGGCGCTTCCCCTGATTAGCGAGTTAGCGAGTAGGCGCTTCCCCTGATTAGCGAGTTAGCGAGTACACCTGTGTGGGCGCTTCCTCTCTTATTAGCGAGTAGCCCTATGTGTAGGCTCTTATTTTAGGCGTTTTTTTTAGGATCCTAAACTACGTTTTTTCTATCTGGGCGGAGCTCTTCTCTTTTTTTGGCGATGTGCGTGGGTCCTCTTCCAAACCTCTTGCTGCCGCCAACACACTCAGCGCATATGATATCGACAAAGCTAGGAACTTCTGAATAGCGAGTCCCTTCTGGGGGTCTAAAGGAGCTCGTTTTTTGGTCTCGCGCTACTGGTTGGATTTGAAAAGGGCTGGGCTAGAGAAACGAGGGCGAACTTAGCCAAAACACACTGCGGGTTCTTCCTTATGGTAGCGCATATCCGTATAGCGGCAAGATAATAGGGGGTGAGCCTAGTGCTGACTACCGGACCAAGACGTCTTGACTAGCTCCGAGCCAAAGGCGCATGTGCAACCAATCTAACGATGTAAGGAAAGCTTCTCCGCTGGCATCCCTTTTACCTACCCCCAACAAGACCAAGGGTTCGAATAGTGGAAGAGTGAAAAGCTTTTAAAAGAGTCAGTCGACTTTACACGTTGGCCAACGTCTTCATTGCCAACCACGCCGCCTATCACTAACTAAAGGACGTAAGTGGCAACGGAAGACTTCTTTTTTCCAACGCCTAGTGCAGACCTTCGGTTGGTCTATTCGATGCGGCAGGTCTCTTGCCATTTGGCCTTCCTCCTAGCCTTCGCCTACCTCGAAGCTTTTTCGGAACGCTATTCGCCTCCGTCCTATCATGCCGATTCCAACGCTTTTTCGGAACGCTATTCGAGCTTCGGAACGCTATTCGAGCTCTAGCCATGACCACTACCGGTCCCAGTTGAAAGCGCTTTCACTAGCTAAAGCTAAAACGGGTCCTGGTGGGGGAATCTCTGCCTTTGCCTTCGTTCGTCATTCTCCCCGCCGTAGCTACCAGTGCGACTATAGACAAAGCTACTACAACGCGCCGAAGCAAGGCTTAGAAGCCAGGGGTGTGCTGAAGACGAGCGAGGCTTAGGAAAGGCAAAAGAGCACTACATCAGAGTATAACGACCCATGTGAAAGAGCACTACAGCTGAATCTCTCTCAAAGCGGCCGGAGGAATGAACGAGCTTTAGTAGGAGTAGGACCTGCACAAGAAAGACGTAGGTAGTTAAACTAGATTAAAGAAAAGAGATGAAAGAAAATGAGCGATGAAAGAAAAGGAGTAAAAAGCAAAATAAGTGAAGGATCCTAAACTACGAGCTAGAGCACAAGAGAAAGACGTAGTTTAACAGCGGAAAAGCGGTGGATAAGTAGTTTAGCAGCAAAAAAAGACTGATGAACGAACTCCGTACGCAAGTAGGCAACTGCCTACTTCCTCTTTTCGTACGCAAGTATAGTGGGTCTCGTGTCCAAACTACTTAAAGCTTGCGCAAGCCTCTAACTACTTTTAAACCCTTCTATATACATTGTTAAAAAAGGCTCTTTTCGTACGCAAGTTTCATTAGGATCCTACCTAGATGGTGCTAAGTAGTTTAGAAAGCTACCTACCACTCTTACTATTACTATTTTCATGGCACTCTTGCTGGTCTGACGAGATATTTGAGCACATAACTACCCAAACTTCTTGTTGCCACCCATAGGTTCTTCTTTCTTTAGTCCGAAGCGTCATTGCGAAGCGGGCACTATCTGGTGCGAGAGCAGGGCTTTCCTAATCACCGCAGGCAACGTTTTCGCCGTACGCAAGTTGATCTGTAAATAGGTGTCCGTAGTTTGGGAACGACTACCCCTCCAAAGAAGTCCCTCCAAAGAAGTTCAGTGCCATTGGTGAATGTGCCGAGATTCCCAGGCAAAGCCTTAACTCCTTGCATAGGCGGCGCTCAACAGAACTCAGGAACTCCTCTATTGGAAAAAAAGTATCGGGGAGTGCAGAACCAAATAACTGCATTGTCTTTTTCTAGCTATCAATGGCCCCTTTTAAAGACTACTTGATCCGCATACATTACAATAGGCTATTGCGGCTGGGATTGGTTTGAATCACGTGAGTCTGAAGGGTGTGTTTTGGGGAACCTGTGCCGGTTTTTTTAAGGCTGGGAGTCGGGTGAGCGTGAGTGACCATTCTTCTTTTCTAACGCTTTTGCGAGATAGTGGTTTAAGTGACCCTTCTTCTAAACCACTTCCAACGCTTTTGCGAGTTTATAGGTGAGTCTTTGCCGAAGCTAGTTGCTTTTCAGTAACCGGCAAGCATAGTCGGCAAAAGAGAGAGAAAGAAAGCAAGCCTAACCGGGCATCAGCCTAACGCTCCCACTGAAAAGCGACTAGACAAGTCATGTCTATAGTCGAGAGCTCAAAACTCATAACCCCCGGCGAAAGTTTTTCTTGCAAAATTGGAGCAGCAATCAATCAGGATTCTTTCGACTATGAGCCAGTAATCAACCGGGATTCTTTCGACTATGATCCAGCAATCAACCCGAGAATAGGATTTCTAAAAAAATAGGTTGTTCCCTCCCTTTTAAACGTACGCAAGTCCGTGCTAACTCAGGGATTAAAGAAAATAGGATCCTACCTATTCTTGTAGCTTTAGCAAGAGCTAAACTACCCTTGTCTTTTCTCCGGCGCGTTTGCGCTATAGACTTCAGGACGAAAGTGGCGATCTCCGTACGCAAGTAGTTCAGAACGGGTCTCCAATGATGAAGACGTATTGTGAATTCCTCTCTTTTCTGGGCCCAGTAGATCATCCAAAAAGCTAGGACCACTAAGGAGTAAGGAGGAATGCCTGTATTTGATAGCGATAGTTATAGTTTCAAAAGAGCAGCCATAGCGATAGTTTCAAAAGAGCAGCGGTGGTGGCTCACTCTATCTTATAGACAAACCAAACCCACTACCTAGGCGAAACTTTGATCTACGTCGGATATTCAAACCTCCTCCCCATCTGTTCACCCATTCCTGCCGGAGGCTAGCTCTAGTGACTCACTAGGATCCTTGCGTAGTTTAGGATCCTTCCATAACTACCGAAAACGCTAGGCCTTTAAAAGCAGAGCTAGCTATTAGCTAGGATCCTTCCTTTTGAAACTCTTCTATATACATTGTTTATTAACTCGTTCCGCCGTAATGTCTATTCCAAAAAAACTACCTATTTTTAAAGCCCTTTCGTTATGGGCCTAGCAGCTTGACCCTACAGCAGGGAGGGGCTAGATCTAGAGAACGCGTTGGCGCCTCTGCATACGGCCGCATCTCCTTTCTTCAAAAGCAAGACAACTTGCGTACGGTAGTTTAGAAACCTATCTTTGCTCTCCCAACTCACCGTACGCAAGTCAAAAGAAGGACCCTCCTTTAAAGGGCTATTCTATTGCAAGGCCAGAGCGTCACTCCCCGAGCTATAGGCGCGCGTTTTGCTTTCAAACTACGTGCCGGTCCTAAAAAAAAGAGTAGGATTGGATTTCTTGTCACTTTCGGCGCCGAGAAGGCAAGTCCAATGAACGAAGGCAAGCGGTGGTCCAAAACTACGCAAAGGCTTCTTTAAACTCTTTTGTTTCTTTTTTTGAAAGCCCTCAAACTACAAACTACTAGAAGTGGAGGGACACTTGCGTACGTGGAAAAGAAGCTACTTTAAGCTACTTGAAACTTGCGTACGGCTTCCTCCGCTGCCACTATAGACATTACGTAGTTTGTAGTTTGGATCCTATTTTCCATCATCCACTATTTATCTCTCTGGTGTCCTTTTCTTTAGGAGCTTTTTGCTTTGCTTAGAGCTATCGCGCTTCTTGAAGAGCTATCCTTCGCGACGAGCTATCGCGCTTCTTGAAGCTATCTCTTGAAGCTATCTATAATATAGGCGTCATAGATTTGACCTAGAAATTTGTCATCCTACGTTCTCTAACTACTTTCCTTAGTGCCAACTTTGACGTCATCTCTCCAACACACCCCTAGGAAGGTGCTTCTCCTGTTTGGGGTAGGCCGTCTAAACTTTACTCTCCTTTTTTTTGAACTCCAGCTCTTAGGTCTTTAGACCTACGACGTGTCTCCAAAACATACTACAAAGCCCCTACTCCTAAACAAGGCAGCGAAGCGGGGAGAGGCTACACACCCGTCGCTAGGTCTTTTCTGTGTTCTCTGGTCAGGTTAGCCGAGACAGAAGCCAGTGAGTCTTCTAAACTACCTATACTACCTCGGTCCTAGTAGTATAGTAGTAGGCTATATAATAGTGGCTACTGGGCCCCCTAACTACTATCGGCAAGAGAATAGTTGGAGACGCCCCCCCCATGTTGGCCCCGAACCGGGCTTCTAAACTACTTGACAAAGCCTAGTGCTATACCTCAACTCTACCGCAGGTCTTACATCCCTATCTATGTCTACTTGGCCCAGCACTGTTATACCTATTCTCTATGTCTACTTGGCCTAGCACTGTGCTATACCTATTCCATTCTGTCTGCAGCATGCGCTTTTAAACGCCGTACGCAAGTCTAACTACTCTACTGCTGTCTCTTAAAAAACCCACCTCTCAAAGAAAAGAAAAGAAAAGAAGTGGCTACTGGCCCCCTTATCGGCAAGAGAAGAAGTGTATGAGGCATTCGGGTGGAGGACTGAGACGGAGATTCAGAAGCTGTTGGAACTCCCTAAGCTCCTTTTTAGAGGGCTTGATGGGCGCAACAGCTACTGAGGGGATATCCGAGATCTCAGTTGAATATAGGTTGAGACAAGAGTCAGAGAGTCGTTTTTTTTGCCGACAGTCGGCCCCTAATGCAATAAAGTTGGAGATCCCCAACAGGCCGGAGATAGGTAATGGAGGTGAGTAAAAAGCCGTTGTTTTCATAGGAGTGTGTTTCAGAAACTCTTCGGATTAGGTCACGAAAGAAAAAGGGGATTTCAGACCTAGAAGCATTGCCTCATGAAGAAGTTGATTCTCCGCCCTTTCTTCTTCTTTTCTTTATTGCTCTTTATTGCATTTGCGCGTGATAGCTAGGAGTGTGTTTTAGCGTGGATGCTCCGCTCTTTCTTCTTCGAGTGGCTTTTGCGCGTGGATTCTACACTCTCTCTTTTTTGGGGTGTGTTGGAGCTTCGATTTGCAAACAAATGGGTCAGTTTGGAACTTGCGTACAAAGAAAAGAAGAAAAAAAGCTTTGGGTATCCAGTTGATGAGACCAGTAGGCCGCCTCTCGCTATAGTTCTCTCAGAAAGCAATGGCCCAGGAAGAAACCCACTACCAAAGCTTAGTCAAGGTATTTGATAACCGAAAAAGCACCCGGCTATTGTGAGTAGGTCTTGTTGCTAAAGAAAAGCAAAAGAAAAGCATATGCCAAAACCAGATGCAGCGTTGCAGTAGTGTGTTGGTTTTTTTGGGGGGGCACTTTCTACGTACGCAAGTTCTATTATCCATCGTCTCTTTCGTGAGGAAAGGTCTTGTTGCTAAAGAGTAGTTTAGAGGAAGCTCTGTGGGAAAATGAAGGCTTTTTTTTTGAAAGAAAAAGAGCCCGGGTTATAGGTCAGGACAGCCAAGCGAAAGCATGAGTCAGTCTTTAAAAGAACCTAGTTGTCGACGTTGTTTTTTTTAGAGTGAACGAACAAATCATAGGCTTCTAATTTGTTCCACCGTCTCTTTTAAACTCTTTAGCTAGCACTTGCTTTTTAAATACCCCAAACTACAGCTTTAGCGTAATGTATATTTAATGGAAAATAACAGAACCTATCCTATTTTTAACAGCAACTACAACCTATCCTATTTTTTAACAGCAACTACAGTAGTTTGTAGTTTGAAAGCTACCTCCTACAGTGGCTGGCCTTTTAGGTTGTAAGCTTTAGCAACTACAACTCCACCTCTTTTCTTTATTGTTAAAAAATAGCTCTAACAGATCTAAACTACTGTAGTTTAGGATCCTCTAGCTACTTCTTTAATACTTGAAACTTACGTACGGCTACCTCTAGCTACCTTTTTGTTTTTTAAGTAGTTAGAGCGTCTCATTTTCTTTCGTGAAGAAATGGAAGAACTTCTGTGACTAAGGTAAGCAAAGCCAACTCTTACTTAAGACCCTCTTATGCTGACCCGTTTTAAACTCTTGCTATGTTGCCCCAACATTTGAAGCGAAAAAAAAACAGGCCACTCAGATTAGGGCAAAAGAAGAATCAAAAGTAGCTAGAGGAAGCCCGGGGTGTAGTTTAGCGGAGCCTATTCCTCTTACGAGTTGCGCTTGCGTCTGGGATCCCAGGTTCATCTTTTGATGAGTCGCTTCGCTAAAGGGTAAGGGTAAGAGAACTGGGGCAAAACGAAGAAAACAGGGTATAAAGACAAGTGATGAGCCCAAAAAAAAATACGGCATCCAGCAGTGTGTTTGTGTTGACGAAGCAAAAATGTAGTTTAGAATAGACATTACGACGAGACTACGCAAAAAAGACAAGCGCAGCATATCACCACTCCAGAAAGCAATCCCAACCTTTAGCCTTATCAAAAAGGAGGCAAGAGACTCAGTAGTTTGTAGTTTGGAGACAAGCAGCGGCTCGGAGAAATCAGAGCTTTGAAAGCGAAGTGAAGATTATGAGTGAAAAAGGCTCCAGAATAGACATTACGGGTAGTTTGAGAGCGCAGTTTCAAAATACAGACAGCCAAGTAAAGGTTATGAGCCTACCTTGTCATTTTGCAACCGGAGTAAAGACAAAAAGCGCCAGTTCTAGACACGAGCTAACGTAGAAGTCGAGAAGCTACAAGAATGCAAAGGTCAGAAAGAAGACCTACTGACTATAGACAAACCCACTCCTAAACTACGGGTTGGAAGGAAGAAGGAAAGAAGAAAACGTAGATATTAAAGACAAAATAGGTCAGGACAGCCAAGCGGGGTAAGCCTGATCTTCCTTAGCAGTTAGGGTAAGCCTTCTCAAAATTGAGATGGGTTGCGGTAATCTTTGGGTGTGTTGCAGGTACTACCTTCCTAGGATCCTTCCTAAGCGCCGGGGGAAACAAAGGCGCCTCTAGCTACCTTTTTGTTGCTTTTCTTTTTTTAGGGTCTGTTCTCCAAACTATTAGGCGGTCAGGCTTTTCAAACTAGGGGTGTGTTTGTGTTTGTGTTTTAGCTGGAGTTCTTAAACAGAGCGCCTTCCTAAAGAAAAGACTGGTTATTGCTGTAAATCACTTGTAGCCTCTAACTACCTAGGTTCTAGCGTCCTTGGTTTTTTGTAGTTTAGAGCGTATACCCCTTTTGTAGTTTAGAAAGAGATTGCGTTACATAACTCGCGTACGGCGAAAACAGGGCGTAGGAAACTTGCGTACGGTGAAAACAGATCGTAGGAGCCAGTGCAAAAAGATAGGTCTTGTATTGAAGCAAGAAAGATCATAGGACACTCTTCGTGCACTTCCGTTTGAAGACCTAGCAAGGACAGGACTTTCAAAGGAAGGCTACAATCTTCGGATGTCCCAAAGCGACGGCTGCGTTCGAGACACGAGCCTTGAAGTAGAGGAGCCGCGAGAATGCGTCAGAGTGGGAAAGAAGCGATCCTAAGCTGTTGGACATGACACTTGTGTTTGCCATTGATGAAAGAAAGAGCCGGGACAAAGCAAGGAGGGGTGACGCAAAGCTCAACATAGAAGCAGCTTAGCAAGCACAACAAGACTATCCAGTTATGGCACAGGCAGTCTCCCGGCGCACAGAAAAGACAGAGCTATGCTTAGTGCTTTTTTGGGGGGTAGGCTTATTGCTTTCTAAGGACTGAAGCGATAGCCTTGATCCTTCTTTTCTTTCGTAGTGGATGCAACGTTTGTTTTTTTTAGAAGAAAAAAAAAAGCGCTTGTATTGAGGTGAGTAAGAGCCTTTCTTTTCGTAGTTTTAGAAGACCTTCCGAGTGAGTGAAGCAAAACCTACTCATATGCCTTTGCTTTTGATGGGGGTCCTAGGTTTTTTTTAGCGCTGGTTATTACTGAAGAAAAACCTTAGGTAGGCCTTTCAGAAGCCCCAGCAAGTGCCCGTAGCTTACGAAAGAAAAAAGTACGAAAGAGTAGTTGTAGTTTGGGGACACTACGTCAGAAGAATAACGCCGAGTTTTGCGTAGGTATAGGCCTAGTTGTTTTAGACTGTGCAACTCACCTGAACCACCCACTAAGAATACGAAATGGAAAGAGAAGACTGGTGACTTGTCTTTCATCCCGCATCAGAGACAAACCCACTGTGCTACGCCGCCATAGGTCCCTAGCCAATAGCACAAAGAGAACTACGAAAGACTTGCGTACGCAGATTAGAGGTAGCAGCAAAAAGTAGTTTGGAAGCCGGAGTTTCAAAAAAGAAGGAGTTGTGGTTGTGGTTGTAGTTGCTTTTTAAATACAACCACAACTACAACTCCTTTATAGAGAGGCCTAAGCATAATGCGCAAACTAGATCAAATTCTTCGTTAGCAAGCGCGGCAATGACATAGCGACCCAAACCTAAGACCGGTGCACAAACGCCAATCGCCCACCAGCGGCGTCGACAAGTTGAAAGCTGGCTAGTGGTGAAGACTTGTTTTCTTTCCCAGATAAATAGTGAAAAGATAGAAAAAGCCTTGCTAAAGGTTTAGCTAGGGATCTAATGTCAGCATGGGAATAGTTTCTAGAACAAGGTTTTTTTTTACAGTTGCGATAAAAGAAAGATGGGTGGTCTCTAAAGGTTTAGCGAAGGTTTTTTTTACAGTCTTATGGCATTTGAGGTTGCATCACTGAAAAAAAAACAAGCATTAAAGCTAAGAGAGCAGTTAAAAGTAGTTTAGAAGGATCCTAAACTACGTACGCAAGTTCAAAAAAAGCAACCACTCCTAAGCTACAAAAAACCAGTAGCAAACTAACAAGAAAATACTCGCTAACCTAGGTTCAAAATTGCGGCTATGCTGCTAGAAAGAAAAGAGCGGCGAACGCGAATAGCGCGAGAGGATTTAGCGCATTGATAGTCTAAAGCGTGCAACGAGCCTAGTCCTCCCCTAACTACCTAGGTGTGAGCTCGTAGTTGTAGTTTGGACGACCTCTTTTCTATATCTTGTTTCTTACAAAAGGGCGTTTTTTGTAGTTTAGACCTATTTTCGCTAGTAGCGCATAAAGAAAATCCGTGTCACCGTACGCAAGTCAAGCATTTTCCTTCTCCGTGTCACCGTACGCAAGTCAAGCATTTTCCTTCTCTGTCAACTCAGGCATGTCATCGATGTTGGCTTTATTCATTCACCCATTGAGATGAGAACCTGTTTGAAAGACTAAGGCAGCCGAAGAACCCTACTAATAAGAGTTTGACCGCTAAACTACTTGTCGCCCTTCATTGCAAAAAAGTAGTTGTAGTTTGGGGACTACTCGAAACCACGTAGCTAGAGGTCCCTATGTCGAATCATCACAAGTGCGGAAAAGCGCTAACCCTTAAGCACTTGCAACTTTCTTTTATCGCCCTTCTTTAAACTATTCCCACGCCTTAACCCTTATGAAAACGAAGTCTTTCTTTTAGCACAAAACCTATTCTTGCTATATGACTCCTAAACTACTGTACCTCTTTTCGTACGCAAGTTTAGTGGGTCTCGTGTCCAAACTACAAACTACAAGAAAGAAATTAGCAACACACTCGTCTTCTAAACTGCTTAAAGCAACTATTTATTTTCTATACATTTAGATTTTCTTTATATTATCCGCGTAATGTATATTTTTCTTTAATACTTGAAACTTACGTACGGCTACCACCTCCGGTGCACCTTTCTCTTTCTATAGCGCTCCATAGAGCCGCGAAATCAGAGCCACTGCAAGGATCCTTCTTTTCTTTAATCCGCGAAAGAAATCACAGAGACTGGTGCATTTAGCTTTCTAGTGCTCCTCTTTCTTGCTTCTTGCCTCTCGCTCTATCAATAGGCCATTCTTGATTGACTAACTCGAAGCAAATCACTCCTATAGCCTATAGACACATGGCCTGTCTTCATCTGAAAAAAGGAGCCCCTATGTCTTTCGCAGCAAGAAATCCAAGCGCAGCAAGAAATCCAAGAATTTTTCTTTCGCGTGGTGCCTACAGTAGGCTATTCTACATCCAGCAAGAAACCCTAAAAAAACAGCAAGAAAGCAAAGGCAATAAGCTCTTCTAAATAGAGCCGTACGCAAGTAGCTAGGGCTTTAAAAAGGAAATCTTTTTTTTTTAGCCTTGGGCTAAAGCGTTAGGAAACCTTTCGCGCTTGGCGCTTGTTTTTTAAGACCTTCTTCTTTTCACTACGCCTATTGGCCTAAAACACACTCTTTTTCACCGTACGCAAGTTGTTTAGGATCCTACCACACTTGCGTACGTGGAAAAGCTGATGGAAAATAGGATCCTAAACTACCTAAGCCATTAACTACGTAGAAAAGGGCACTACGGTAGCTTAGAAAGCTTCCTTTTTAAAGCGAGCCTGTAGGTGATTGTGATTCTTGGTGGAGCTACGTTGCGAAGTTAGGAGTGAAAAAACAGTCTGTGGAAAATAGGGCTCGACACAGAAAGAATCCGCCTACCATAGTCGAGCACGTAGTTAAGGAATCAACTGAGGAAGCCTAAACACCGGCTAGCATTGGTTTCGAACTAGTTGTTGCTAAAGCTACTAGAACATGTCCACCAACTCTTAAGCTCAACGCCATATCGGCAGCAGCAAGAAAAACGAGGTCCAATGGCTATAAACTACTAGTGGCCACTCTTTGAAAAGCCAGGCTGAACCAAAGGGGTGGGAGTAGGACGTGAAACAAGGTCGAAACTCACAGCAGGTTTCATTTCGCTCGCTTTTTCCGTAGTTTAGACCTCAAAACCTCCTACCAACGGCTTAATCAAAACAATCTATACCTCGGCGTACGCAAGTTAATCAAAACAATCTACCCGTCAATCTATCCTCGGCGTACGCAAGTTAATCAAAACAATATCTATCCTCTTTTCCGTAATGTATATTTAATCTTGCGTTTTTGTAGTTTAGACTTGCGTACGGCGTAACATTATGATGCGGGCCGCTTACTTCACATAGTAAGAAGGGCTAGTCTAAGGGTGCCATCTTTGCTCTAAACTACTAGTTTCAAAATACCCAACTCTTCAACAAGCCATCAGCGGCGCAAATAGCAAGAAGAAACATGGATTAAAGAAAAGCTACGGCATCTCTTAGTCTTGTTGCCGCATTACTAGAAAGCTGTTTAAACAAGGCCTACCCCACCCAAGGGATACTTGCATTCTCTTGATCTTTCTTGCTCTTCCTTACTTGACCTTTCTTCTTGTTCTTTTGTTATATATTTTCCAACGCTTTTCGGACGCAAGTTTTCGTTTTTTTTTTGGACCTAAACCCAAGGATCCTACGAAGAACCGAAGGTAGCTTGTAGTAGCCTAAAATATACATTACGGCGTACGCAAGTACAACTAGTGTTATTAAAAAAAAAGATCTCTAAACTACGATTAAAACAGTCTTCTTTTTTTGAGTTGTCTCGCTATTTTTGTTTTGCCCCTAAAACTACCGATTTTAAACAGCTGGGACGTCGCTATGTTCGTGGCTATGGATAAGAGGTCTTTACTACGTGGACCCCTAAGGTATGGCGCGGGTATAGCGTATTTGGCTTCGTCCTAGGCAAAAGTCATATGGCTATAGTCGATATCTTTTGCATAGAACCAGTCCTTTTCTTACTTTCACACAGGCATTGAGCTATGTGCGTCGGTGGGAGGATCCTTGGTCTATAGAAAAAGACGTCAGTTTAGGTCTATAGTCGCTATCTGCCACGGAAGAAACTCTCTTTCACAGGTATTGAGCTATGTGCGTCGGTGGGAGGATCCTTGGTCTAAAGGCTGTGGTTTTTGAACCCTCTTTCTTCGTACGCAAGTTCAAAAGTTAGGCCAACTTCTATGCAAAACGCTCCGTAGTACCTGTGAAAGCCCCTTTTTTTAAAGAGCTGGCCCATGGCAGCTATTCAATCAGGGCAGACGCTCTGATAGTTGGGTTTTTTTTGTTAGCATGTTTGGCTTTGCAGCTAACGATAAATGAGCCCTTAGCATGTTCGGCTTTGCAGCTAACGATAAACGAACCTTATCATGTAAAGAAGGTATGGACCTAGGTTGGTAAAGGGGTTTAAAAAGGCAGTGCAGGGGTGTATAGCTCAGTTGGTAGAGCATTGGGCTTTTAACCTAATGGTCGCAGGTTCAAATCCTGCTATACCCAAACCTAGTCCTAAGCCCTAAAAAAAAACACACACCAACTTACGAACCAAACTCCATTCCTAAGCTGCAACACACAGGCAGATCGCCTATGCGATTGCTAGCCTAGGCATGTAGAGAGTAGAGAAAGAGGAAAAAAATACAATTAGCTTTCTACTACGTCTAATAAAATCAAAGCCGGAACACACCAGCGTACACAGCTCAGAGCGTCGTAGCCCTAAAACACACTGCTTGTAAGCCAGGGAAAAGGCTTGTAATGTCTATAGATATACTCACTAGGAAAACAGAGGTGTTTTTTAAAGCGCATCAGAGAAAGCAAAGACAAAGAAGGAGTA
>JACGCM010002339.1:0-16615 GCA_014058105.1 Kingdonia uniflora | reverse complement strand
TCTCGATCCCGAAGACTAGTGCACACCTTCCTTGCATACTTTAATAATTCTACTTTACCCGAAGACCCCAAAGCCAAACGTTCCTTACTGAAAAACTGCCGATGGTGCACCATTCTAAAAGGCGATATAGACCACAATCCCTAAACGGTATACACCTTCGATGTATATCTAATGTAAAGCCTACAACACTTCTTACTGAACTCCATGAAGGCGATTGCGGGTCTCACACTGTGGTCGATCCATAGCTCTCCAAGCAATCACCCATGGTTTATTCTGCCAAACATGAAGAAACAAGCCGAGAATATGCGAAGCACTATGACAAATGGCAACGTCACGCCCATGATATTCGAAGTCCTTTATAAGAACTCCATTGCAGCCAAGTTGCTTGGCCATTCAAGCACTGGGCCATTGATCTAGTAGGACCTTTCCCTAAAGTTTCGGGCAGCAGAGAACTATTTTAGTCACCACAGATTATTTTACCAAATTGGTCAAAGCTGTACCTTTTTTCAAACCAGGGAAGAACGTCATCAAGTTCCTCGGGAGAATATTATCACTCGCTTTGGCTGCCCACATATGACATATGATTTGATGCGACAATGGTCTACAATTCGTAGGGAACAAGGTCCGTAATTTCCTCAAGAAGTAAAAAAATTATCCTTTCCCCTTCTACCCCTACTATATGTAGGGAAATGGTCAGGTCAAAGCAATCAACAAAACAATAGTCGATGGTCTTAAAAATGGCGTGTCGATGAGAAGAATGGCCAGTGGGTTCAAGAATTACAACATCTACTCTGGTCCTACCATACCATACCAAGAAAGGTGAAGGCTGTACTCCTTTCCACTTAGCTATGGTACGAAGCTGTACTGCCCACCTCAGTTCAAGGTGCCCACACGCGACCCCGACCTTTCTGACAAAGATAATGAATTCGAACTTGGGTATAATATATTATGGATCGATTAAACCAGAGACTGAGCATAACTAACAATATGTTATGGATCGATGAAACTAGAGACCGGGCCATAGCTAACCTTAGATTTATCAGATATCTTTATAAATGTCATACAATTAAAGGGTTCAACCACGAAGCTGCGATATTGGAGAATTGGTACTTCGACGAGTCACACCCTCTTCGAAGTCACAATGTTGGCAAGTTAGCTGAATCTTGGGAAGGACCTTATGCGTGTACGACAAAACTGACAAAGGATCGTATTATTTGATGACAGAGGCTGAGGGGGCACTGCCTTACGCAACCCTTGGAACACGATGCAATTAGTTCATACAATAGGCCATGGCCCCACATTTTGCTATTGATAAATATAGTATAATCAATGAACATATTTTTCTCCTTTGGGCTTCATTTCATGACTCCTGTTCTCTTCTTGATTTGGGCAAACCTGAGTATCATATCAACCCTTTAACCCGACGATACTTGGGGGTGACCTCAAACTTTTTCAAGGTTCTAATTCGAGCACACTCGAGTGACATGAATGGTCGACATATCAGACACTCGGGATGCATTAGGGCCAGCCATATAATACTTCGTCTAGGCTCAAACCCGGGCTAGAAATACCCGTGGGCGCCTTCGAAGTCCTGTAAAATCTTGATTTGGGTGAAACCGAAGTATCATGTCAACCCTTCGACCCGACTGATACTTGGGGCGACCTCAAAGTTTTTCAAGGTACCAATTTGAGCACATCTGAGTGATATGAATAGTCGACAGACCAAACATTTGGGATGCCTTGGGGCCAAACATATAATGCTTCGACTAGCTCAAACCCGCAGTAGAAATACCTGGGGGCGACTTCGAAGCCCGACGCCTTCCAACTTCAATTTTTACACAAGATATCGCATACAGATATAAAAGCAAGTCAATTTGATAAATACTAGTTAAAGTCAAATTCGAATACATTACGTATTGTTCAACTCTACCTATCAAACACACCAAGTAAAAAAGAAAGAAAGTTATTAGACGACAGAAGCTAGACAAAGTACCTTATCTAAACAACGCACACCACACCCAGGGTGGCCGTATTCTCCGTAGAACTCTTTCTCCACAAGGTCTGATGCAACAGTACCACCACTACCTTTGACAGTGGGATTCATTCTAGCAGCATCACTACCACCTTCGACAGGCTGGATCCACTGCAGCATCACCAGCACCACCACTACCTTCGACCGCCGGATCCACTCTAGTACCTCACCCTACAGGGTCCACCTCTACCCCTTCCATGTGTACAACATTTTACAGCAGGCTCCACTATGGGTGGATAAGTTTTAAAGGTCTCTGGATCGTATCCAAACCCATCTACAAATATCTTTAGAGCCGTGGTCACGTCATACTTCTGGTCGTACTTTGCCTAGAAATGTGCATGATTGTTCGCAACTCCTCCTCCTTACTAGCCAGTTTCGCTCCAGCAACTGCTACCCTTTGGTCATAATTGGTAATCGCAGCTTGGGTTTCCCTCGCAGAATCAGCTCAAATATGCAAGTGTTCTTATTATAGCACACTGACCTGGTCTCCAACGATAGAATGGTCTCCTGCGTGAGCTCATGCCTATCCCTCGCCTCCTTCAGCCTTTCACCTCGATACCTTTTGTGCTTTGGTAAACGATATATCTAAGCATTCATTTGCACGAATTACGAATACTCGACTAATTAGCGGTTCTCGAAGCCTAATTTTAACTTTAAAATTCCAAAAATACTACCTGCTGTAGAACCTTGCCAGCTTGCCACCCTGCCTCTTCTGGTTAGTGGCGCATAGAGTTATCATCGATTCGGTCATTACTCAACAAGTTCTCCTCATGTTCGACCGCGAGGTCGCCTAGCCTCGCCTGGGTCATCCCCGTCGGCCATCTGCTCACGAGTCCAATTTCGCCCAGTTGTCTTCAATAGATGGGTGTCGAGCCTTTGTCAGTGGCTTTGCCTTTTTCCTTTCCTGGTTTGCCGAGGTACTTCGGGAATAGCCTCGGGCACGACTGATCGTTCGTTCCGGGTCCTCCTCGCCGAGGCCTCCGCACAAGCTAGATTTTTGAGTCAGATTGTTGTAATCCATCTCACCTACCATCGTCAAGTTACCTCCGTCTATTCTCCTCCTTGATACCCAGTGGCAACAGGAACGTGCTTTCAGTAACGTGTTTGTCTTCTTTTACTTTTTTCTAACTCAACCACTTCCAAATACCTTATTCACCCATTCCTTGATCTGGTTGGTGATAAGATCATCAATATAATTCCTCGGGTTCTTCAATCTATTATTGGTGAGATCTGCAAAAAAAACAAGAAAGAAAAGATCAATGCTTATTCTGGCATACAATCAATATACTTCGACTACTAATTTACTGCTTGAACAACCTATTCTAAACCCAAATCTACCTCCTCCTGTGCATTCTCATATCCCCCCTCACCACCACCAAATCTTTATCCCACCCGCGCCCAGTCGAATACAGGTTGAATATCATGGTTTGTCCGAAATGACACTGAATGTTGATATGTCCCTACTTTCCTATTCTTTTTCGTTTCTTCCTCAAATAGAACGACACTACATCGAACCACTTAATAAAAACCTTCCTTCACGCTTCAACTCCACATTCATCCTTCGACCACCCTCATCATTCATAAAAGTTGCCATTCATCTGGCATGGGGACATATCCTAGAAGTTCAACACCTGCTTTACCAGCCTTCGCAAAGGTAGTTGCATCCCTAAACGAATTTGGCCTCTGAACGCCTTAATTTCTTCCTGAGGGGAATCACTAAATAAATATTCAGCCCTTATTAGCACCAATATAATACCTACCTTTGCCAACCCGTGTTTTACCATGAACGATCTAGCATTGTCTTTTCATGACGTGAGACCGGCCCTACAGTTGTCGCCTCATCCGTATCCTCTCTACTGTCTCTCTTCTCCTCTTCCCCTTTGTCCCGCTCATAACCCAAAGGTTCAATGTCACCTTCGTCAACCCTTTTTTCTTCTCCCTCTCCTTATTTTCTTCTTTGTCACTCTCTCTGACTATTCGAGCCTTGCGCGACTCCTAGTCGATGCTCCAACACCTGGCACTACTACAGCCAATGAGGCATCCGTTGCAATTTCCAACTCTTCCACATCACTGCTCTCATCCCTTAACCTCGACTAGATATACTCAGCTCGTTTACTTCATCCTCATCTATCGGCCTCATCATCGAAGCTTGACGGGTATGCATTATACCCTACATAAGAAGAGGATTGATATTAGCGTCGATATATTTGAGTATCAAGGGGGTTTCATATTGTTCTATTACATACCCTCACTATTCGGGCCGACCTATGGCCAAATATTCGATTACTACCTCCTTGAATCTTCCCAACTCATACTACTTTGCCAGATTCCCAGCATCGCTATTACCCCCTACCTCAGTGCTGCCTTTACCGGCGTCCCAGTAAATACTTACCCCACCCCTACCGCAAAAAAAAAAAAAAAACAACAGAAGAAGATGAACAGCAAAAAGAAATTAGCAATATTTCCCGGGAGTTCCGAAGAAATACTTGTTTGATCAAGTCCAACAAGTTTATCAGCAATAATGGCATCTCTTGTTTGATCCCCTCAACAAGTTTAGCAGCAACAATGGTTTTTTTTTCTCTCTATCTCACAGTTTGCTTGAAAACAATGCATCTTTCTCTCTCTCATCTCTTTAAATAAAAACCAAGAAAAAACCACCTAAGTTTTCCCCCCCATCATCATTGCCACTCCTCTACTCCCCCCATTTTTAGGCATCATGTGTTTTCCCAGAATACCCTACTTACAACAGTACAAGACTTTTCCTAGCTCTCTCGAACCCTCTGACACACTGCCCCATGAACGGTATCACCTCTGACACCTCTGACGTTTGGCTATACGCCTTTACAGTCGAAGCCTCCTATACATCCGTTTTTGAGCCATCATATACATCCAACGGTAGTCGTACCCTTTGACCACAGTCGTGACAGCCATTGCATACTCAAAGTCTCAAATTTGATTACCATTACTACTTGTTTTTTTTACCCAAGTCCAAGGTTTGAACATTAAACCGCCGCCTACATTATCATCGTCTACATTACCCTCACTAATATGTTACAAACGTTGATAACCACATCCCTATTTATTAGAAAAATATACGGGAATACATCAACAAAAAAAAAAACACAGACATACAATAACATCACCAACAACGATAACACCCCACTTCACCCCACCCACATTTCAGAGAAGAACTCTCTATTATATGCGGGGCAATCTTCTAGTACCCCGCGCAAGCCTTGGCTGCTTCAGCTGCGTCCTCAGCTTCCACCAATCGCCTGCCAAACTCCATAGAACAGTGCGACCGTTGTGTTTCATTAAGGCCCAACCACTACATTTACCCCCACCAGTGTGCGAACGGCTGCCCAAAATCTCATCCCTGGCTCCAGCTCCACCAGGTCCAGCATATGAGCATCTAAGCTTCCATCCCAAAGTACGGCTATTTCAGAACCCGAACCTTTTCACAAGTACGTTGATTCTTTCCACCAATTTCTTCGGGTAATGCGGATTCGGGTAGGTTCCATTACTGTTCTAAATACATAGGAAGATCAAAGAGTGTTGAAAATTTCCCCCCAACATCCCCTATTTATACCTTGATAAGGAGCATTAATTACCTCCTAATAAGCAATACCTTAATATCTCCCCAAAATTGCCCACATTCATGCAGTCAAACTTTTCAACTTCCCATGCCTAACAGTTTTCTAGTACGCGCCATCGACAACAATTCAAGGCACCTGCTGAGAGGGGGCGAATATAGTAGCCTACCATAGCCTTCAACACTAGTCAAAATACTCGAAGACTACATTGAAGCCTACCTAGAGACTCGAAGTCAGTAAGACTACAACGAATTCTACGAAGCTCTTTGAGATTAATCGAACAATCAAGGCATCATCGAAGCTAACTACCATAGTCGAAGCTAAAGATAGACAGTCATCACCGTTACCAGAGAGGCTTCAACCAGAGTAATATAGTGTCGAAGGTAGGCACACCTAACAGCCAGTCACTAACAGAATAATGAAAATGAGCTGCCAGATAACTACTGTGTTAGAACCGACTATACGTATAAAAGAGCTGTCCCAAAGGATATACATGTAATCTGGCCTCCTATAGGGACTCACCCTTTCCTATCTCCTATAAATCAGAGGGAGGAGGACACTATGAAGGGCTTAGAAAGACTCCCCCTTCAGCCCCCTGTAGGATTACCTTCGAATACTCTATAACCTTGACCTAACTCAAATCACCTTCTAATTTGATATATAACATCATCCATTCAAATCCTCGCAAGAGTTGTGGAAAACCCAATTAAGGACTCAACAAAAGTATATTAGCATACTAAAACTAGTGTTTATAGTCTTACATATTTGCCAAATCCCCGTGCCGAGGGTACCTTCAAGATGTAAAGCCAAAGTTTCCCTCTACGAAACAAGTACCTAACACAAATGGACGAGGATGCTTCAAAACAATCAGTGAGAGGAGAAGCAATAGCGGAAAAAATTGTGCACAAACCGCTGATAAAATGGGACCAAACAATGGAAAGGTGGAACATCAAAGATTGTCTTAGAGTAGGCCACAGAGAAAATAGCTTTGACCTTGTCCTCGTTACCATGAATGCCTGGTAGAAATGACAAAGCCCAAGAAGATAAGAGTAGATTGCATAAATGTGCATTTCTTGAGCTGGATTTGGAGAGAGTTTCATGGAGAACCTTGAAGACTTGTGATAGATGATTAAGATGATCCCTTCACCTGCTATAAATCAAATATCTTCAAAATAAACCACAACAAATATTTCCAAAAATGGCTTCAAAATCTCATTCATTAGCTTCATAAAAGTATTAGGAGCGTTCGACAATCCGAAAGGCATGACGACCATTCATATATGCCCTCTTAGTCATAAAGGTCATTTCTACTCATCACCAAGCCAAAGTCGAATTTGATGATACCCACTCTTAAGATCAATTTTGGAAAAGACCTTAGAACCCGCAAGCATGTCAAGCATATCATCGAGACAAGGAATTGGGAAACGATGCCTCACCATAATTTTGTTGATCGCTCTACTATCGATGCACATACGCAAATCCCATCTGATTTAGGAACTAAAAGAGCCAGAACCGTACATAGACTCATAAATGGACGAATAAGACCTTTCATCAATAGATCTTGAACTTGCTCTTGTAAAATAGCATGTTCTTTTGGTGCCATACGGTAATGAGGTAAGTTTGGTAAGCTAGCATCCAGAACCAAATCATAATGGTGTTGAATACCCCTCAATGGTGAAGAGAATTCGGGACATCCGTGGGAAGGATACTTGAAAACTTTTGCAAAAGTATTTCAATTGAGGTGGCACAATAATGGGGTGTCGACGCGTCATCTTTAGCTACAAGGCAACATAAATTTCCATATTGCCAATATCGTCTTCAATGTCATTAGAAACCAAGAAAACCGTTTTTCTTTTTGATGGGATCATTTGAAGATGCCTTAGACGTCATGGGAGTGAAGAGAAATTGACACTGCCTTTAGAGAAAGAGTATGTATTTACTCGTCCATTATGATCGACATTCAATCATATAGCCATGCCCTACCAAGAAGAATATACAGGCATCCATAACAACCACATCGCACGAAACTTCACCGTGATATTTCCCAAGGAGAAAGGAATTCGATATTGGGAATCAACTTTAAATGCACAATCATCTTTAATCTAATAAATAGGATAAGGATTTGGACGAGGAAGAATTTTTAGTCCAGGTTTCTCAACCGTGGATTGGGAAACGATATTCTTACTAGAACCAATCAATGATAAACTTGGCAATTTACCTTGCATCGTGCATTGAGAACGAAAAAAATGTTCTTCCTTTGTGAATTGTCACCATGTTGGGCAAATAGAAGTTTGCGTAATATTAAACATTCAGAACCTTCATCACCATCACACCACCAACGTCGTCATCATTGGAGGGAGTAATCTCATTGGATTCTGTTATTGAAAAGGCTAAAAAGGAAGGATCGTCGTTATGCTCATTAGAATCAGAGGTTCATTATCGTGGTGAGTGAAACCCCTTTAATATTGGCATTGTTCGAGATGGACAAACATTCGATGTATGACCTCTTGATGAAAGCGATAACAAAAGTCTTGTCTTGGCCAAACATATGGGTTGTTTAAATTTCTAATCTAGGTTTAGGTTGGGTAGGAGGGTATTTTGAGGAGGAAAACAATTGGTGGTTGGCAAAAATTAGTGGTATTTTGGGTAGTGGAACGGTAAAAATTAGTCGATGAAGGAAGGTTGGAAGATGAGCTGGAATGTGGGGTATTGAAAAGAGGGGATAAATAGTACCACAATTTGGTGATCGCCCAAAACTAGAAATACAATTAGCCTTCTAGAAATTGTTCCACCTTTTGAGCCAATTTAATGGCGGTATCCATTGATGGGATGTTGACATGGACATCTTTTCTGAATTTGGAATTGTAAGCCACTAATAAAGCGACTAAGTTGTTGTACTTCATTCTCTTGAACACATTCCGGGTGGATAAATGATAAAAGTTATCAAGATATTCGGCTATGGAATGAGTACCTTGTTTTAAATTCTGGAGTTGGTCATACAAGACAACTTCATAATTGAAGGAAGAAAGCAACGCCGTAAATATTTCTTCATTTGTCCCCAATTACGAATCGGTAACTTGCCATCTCTGCGATGTGCTTCCATAATGCTATCCCACCAAGCGTAAACACTACCTGTAAGTTTGTAGGCTACAAGAGATGATTTCTTCTCATCGGCAATATGCACTTAGTTAATTTTTTTTTCTACTGTAGATAACCAATCGAGAAAATCTCTGCATAAAGATGACCATTGAAAACCAGAAGATCAACTTTCATTTTGTACTCAAATTGATGAGGTTGTTGGTTGTTATAAGCATGTTGTTATGTACGAAAGACACCTGGATCATGAGGGCGACTGTTAACACCATCAACAAGATCCATATCATCCACGGTTAGGTCATACTCAATTCGTCGTGACGGAGAAAAGTAACTCGGAGGATAATTTGTTTGATTGGTATTTTTTTTATAAACTTTTGCGATGGGGTATAATTCTGTGTTGTTGGTAATGGATAAGTAAAAATGTGAAAGCTTTAAGTTGGTAAGTGTTTGAGGGGTCATGATGGGGGATGGTGTGAAGCTTGAGAGGTGGGGAAATTGTTTGAGAAGATTAAGGGATGATGGTGGGGGTAGTATGAACGGGGAATTCCGATTTTAATAAAGAGGGGTCGCGGGATACTTGTGTGCTTGGGGTGGAGATGAAAGGGATTGAGGATGATGGGGTAGCACTAACTTGAGTAGTAAGTGCCGCGACAACGTTACTTAATGTTGAATGGAAGCCTCAATTTCTCCGCAAAAACTGGTGAGTTCTTCCTTCGTAACATAGTTCCCATGACTTCCATTTGGGGTACAAACTTCTGATTCAATTCCCGTCATGGGTACAACCCTACGTCCTGCTCTGGTACAAGTTATCGAAGAGTTGGCACAAAAGAATTCAAAATCCTCGAATCCACAAGGGAAATAAACGCTTTGTTGGTTAAACAAAGGAGAACTATGAGAAATAAAGAGATATACTTGATTGATTGATGATTGAATGATTTTATAATATATAACTTGGCCTTTTATAGGCTTGCAATCATTAATCCAATTAAATAGCACTAAACAAGAAGTTATAGAACTTCTCATTCCTAATTGAACTTAAATTAAAACCCACTAAAACATTAATTATTAAAGGTTACCAAACCTTATAGCTTCTAAGTCCCTGAAATTCCGATGGATTAGGCTTGTGCTTGGACCTGGCTCTAATGTATATGTATGGGTTGATTGGGCTTTGTCTTGGAAATCTACATCATGTAGCTCTGCTTGCAAAGTTAACAGGGACGCTGAGGCATCTTTCTCCTTAGCGAGCTATTCTTTAATTTTTTATTCTGAGGCGCATATTCTTAAGTTCCTACAAACAAGGTTTACAAATATTCTTATCATACAAAAATTTATCCTACAAAACAATGATCCATAGAATTACAGTTCTCAAACCCTCATAATTACACAACCATAAAATCAACAATTTTACTCTACCGTCTCATTCTCATTCCTGTGATTCACATTGTCATCCCCTTGGTTATCTCGCTCAGTTTGGGAAGAGACACCATCTAACCCTCCAACCACTTCAGCGACATTATCTTCATCCTCCTCCTCTTCAACGTAGGTATCCTCCATAATAGCTATAGCCTCAGCTTTAGAGTACCAAATCTGAAGAGTTGGCACCCAAGTTTGTCACGCTGGACTACCACCTCATCCAGAATCTTTTGTACTTCCTCTATCAGCTCGCTAATCTTTACCTCTTGCGCAACCTTCACAGAATCCAATCGCTTCCCTTTTTGAACTAAATCAGATTCAATCGAGCTACCTTCTTTTCGTGCTCTGCCTTCCTACTTTCGAGCTTAGTTTTCCTCCTATATCCCAAGGGCCCTTTATCAAACGAGCAGCCTATAAAAAAAACAAATCAAGCCTATTTTTAGATCGAATCACAATACAAATTCAGCAAACATACAAATCATCAAACTTAGCAATTGCTCAGCTTCTCCACACCCTTGCGAGCTGCAAGCCTTGCCCTATCCTTCATAACTCATAACTCGTCCTCTTCACCAGGTCAATTCTCTGCGACCTTCACCCCAATCAGTTTTGAAGGAGGGTTTATGCTTCTCTTTTTACCTCTACCTCGACCTCACCACTCCCGTGGTTCCAAAGGCTGAGCTACGCTTTGCCATCTTTCTTCAGAAACATCTAAGCTAACTTGCTCGATGTGTGGTAGACTCTGGCACATCTGCAAAATCTACTGCAGGGGCCTTCGGCAAAACCACTCGTCTCTCTCCATGAACTTTCTCTTCTTGTTGCAACCAACCCCGTCTTGAGTCTCGTTGCTTAGGACTTTTAAACTTTCTCAAACCTGCTGTTAGCTCGTTTATTTATACTAATGTTAAGTTCTTTAGCACAGCCTCGAGCTTGACCCCTTCCTGAGCAACAATATCTAACAGAGACCACTTCTTCTTCACCTTCGACTAAGGACCTGAAACAACAACTTATTATCAACAACAGAACAACATTCAATTTAGCAGTTCGATATTATATATTACACTTTTTTTTTTATAGTTCTATACCAAAGTTTCATGGGTTCTTCATCATCTCTCTAAAGGCAATCACTTTTCACCCAAATTACATTATCATTCTACATTCGACCTGCTGAGTTCATATCAAAGAAAATGGTCAAGTCAAGCTCACAAAGAAGTATGCCCCTCCACTTGTAGAATAGTTTTCGTGCCATAAAACTGTAAAACATCTTCAGGAATATTCTCCTCTCCATCTCATTCTCCTCCCAGAACCTATTTAAACTCTCACAAACATTGATCACCTCCCACATGTTTATGTTCAACTGAGCAGAACATGCCCCTATGCTATTCATTATCCTTTTGTAAGATTTCTAAGGTACAAACTCAACCGTACTTCAACTGAGGCAGGTAACACAAAATCTTCTTTTAGGTCGCCTTGGACTTTCCATCATAATACTCCAAAGAGATCGATTCGTCTACCCCCTATCCGATTTCTCCTTCTCTAAATAAGGTAATAGAAATAAATGCTCCTCCCCAGATTATATAACTTCTAAACTGCCTACCAGTATGTTTTACAAAATTCCCCATCTCTCCCTATAAAAGCTTTGGATTTACAAAACTCTCTAAACACCTCGAAGTTCAGAGGGTTGATACCAATTGTCCGGGAAATATAGAAATTAAGCAACTCCTACTTTGTCCTCCCTATCAGATACTATATTCTTGGACTCAGCCAAATGAAAGAGGTCGATGCCTCCATAATAGGTGAAGTCTCCATCTCAACTACAATTCTAAAGATGAGGTTTGATTCTACACAAATACTCCTCACGCTCGACCTACATACAGGTCCATGTATTCTATCATTATCTTTCACATACATACTATATATACATATATCATTCGTATCCCTTTTATACATATATATCAAATAGATTTTTATAGGTTACTATAAATAATAATTTTTTGAAATTTGAAAAACCACACAAATCTTTTAGACACACATTAACAATATCACAAATCATCTATTAACCTTCAACGTCTGAAAATAAATCTGACGTAGTACCAAATTCTTCTTTCACAATGCTGCTATACAACCACTGTTGTGACTCAGTTTCTATAATTTTCCCTCGCCTTGATTGTTGATCACTCTCGTCTAATCTCTTACATAGATTTCTAATATTTTTTCTCTTTCTTCTCTCTCTGTTCTTCAATTTTTTCAGAAGTTGAAATGAGGAAGATGAAGCATTATTATAGTTTTTCTCTTTAACTGTTGGCGTTATTGGGCCTCGCACGAGCCATCCTCGGTTTTTGAACCGAGGCGTCCCTTCCATAATAATGTAAGACGTTTTACACTTTTTCGGTGAAAACACCTTCCCATCATTGCCCCTATTATATATTTTATTATATTCTCATATGTTACCCAAATTTCCCTCTGATTTCCCCATACTCGTGATGACTCAATACTTACATGCAATAGAACTTTCCCTGTACTAACACTAGAGACAAAAATAAAAGCTACCTACTTTTTCTATTCTTGCTTCTACTACTTATAGAACTGCAGACGTCATTTACAAAGCTCTCCTATTTCAAATTTAAATTGCTATTCACAATAGTCACAAACAATATTTGCAATAAAAGATGACAGATTTAAACATCATTCTATCTACATTTTTATTACCATTATTCGACCTCATATAATTCACTCTCTCACACATAATTACACATAAAATATTCCAGATGTCCAGAGAAATTACACCTAATCAGTTTGCTCTAGCAATCCTCACATCTTCCAACTCGATCTCTTCTTCAGCAATTCACCTCATAACCTCTTTCGAGCTGAAGGCTCCACAATCACTTCCCAGAATAGCTTCTCGTAGAAGCGATGCCCTAACTCAAGTCCCTACCCATTCAATCTAAACCTTCAAACTGATATTCGAACTCTGGCAAGTCAGAATCATAATCTAACAACTCAAAAATCTTCTCTCAGACTTAGTTATCTTTATTACCAGCCGTTCTTCAGCAGCTTGACGAACTCTTACAGATCGAGTCCTCACCACATTATCTTCTTCCTCATCTTGAATCACATTTCCCCATATTTATACATTTTTGGATCACTTCGAATCCATCCCACGAAGACAATCCTCATGGTACGCCCCTCACAAGAATGACATAATGGAATTGGAAGAGCCAAAAAAAGTCTTCGCTAGCTTCTTCAACATCCTCCGGAGTTAAACTTTGGTACGTGGGTTTTATCAGGATAGGTGTTGGATCGACAAAAGATTGTTGGCCAAAATAATATACTTTTAACTATTTTAGCTTCTCAAGTATGCGAAGCTCCAGATTTTTGCAAAAACAAACAGGGAGGTATAGGGAATAATTTGTTTCAAGCAAAAAATATACTATTATAGCCTGAACAACCATGCTAAAGATTCTAAGAATCATGAATATCACATTTAATGCATCTAGGGAAGCTAAGAGTCAAGTCAAAATAGATAAATCCCAACAGTGAGACTTACAACAAAATGTTAATCAAAACACCGCACGGTAATCAGAAGACCGCCACATTTCCTAAACTCCTACAACGGCTAGTTCTTCTTTTGTTACTTCCAATGACTATTTTTGGCATCCCAACGACTATTTTTTCACATCCAACGGCTAGAATTTCTTGGTTGTTGGCAGATTAACAATAGTCCCTCAATTCAACTCAACAATGTTAAGTTTTTCAGCTCTAAGTGGGGATTCTTTAGTGGTATTTGGCTAGAATGAAGACTACACCCTCACCGCGTCATGGAAGGAATTTGTTGATAATCCACCTCTCCGACAAGTCAACTTCAATCAATTATGGGACCGAGTTCATGTCCGATTCAGAGGGCACATGGAACTTCGATACCCTCCTGTAGAGTTATACAACATGTAGAATGTACGTAGGTTAAATATGACGATTTTCATAAGATACGGAAGAGTATTGATAGACGGGTTAGAAGTATTCTACTAGCCTATATTTTGGGTGAGGCCAGAGATGAATGGTATGAGAAATACAACCAGTCATTCCCGTTCAAGACTCTAAATGATATTTTTACCAGAACTATGTCCCGTCTGATCCTTCTACAAATTATGACTAGAAAACTATAGACAGGATTTGCTACCCCTTACTGAATGATCCGAGCTTAATCCCTACATCAGTCATGATTATCGAATGAATTAGACGTATGAAAAGACTTTAAATTCAATTTTAATTGTATTTGATTTTAGCTTAATTTTGTGCGTGGAACTACTTTTTTAGAATTATAATTGTTTTCCATTTAAATTCAAGCTAGAGAAAAAATTGATCGATAATAATTGAATTTAAAGAAATGGGACATCAGGTCGTACAACTACTTATATAGAGAAACAAAAGTCGTGCAATACAACATTTTCAAATAGTTCAATACTGATGCACATAAAAAAATATACGTCTACAATAGCACTCATCTCGCAATTATATCTACTAAGATTGACAATATCATCTCTAGTACGCCACACATTGCTGATACTACCGGCTTCCTTGGTGAATGCTAAATTTACAGGTCCATGGTTAGGCCTAGCGCTACAACCAGGTGGTAGCGACAATACCTGAAAAACTCAGTGTCGTCCTTAGGTGTAAGTTCTGAATGGACAAATACAATTTATTTAGATTGGGACAACATAAATATTATAACCTTAAAAGTAGAATAAATAAATAAATTTTACATGGTGATACAGTTGCTCGCTGATAATGTCATAACCCCTCGTCAAAGTAGTAACCTGATTAGTAATCGATGTGATCATCTGGTCATCCCACGGAAACTCTCTAAGGGTGACTCACCGCATACCCAGACTCAAGTTCCATAACTCCTTTAAGTCGTAGGAAGGAGGCATAGTGGCGGCTCCCTCAAGCGGTTAATGAGGATCATCTGATGCCTTCCTGTCTACTCCATGGTCTACCTTACGTCTGACCCCATATTCAAGCCTGGTAGACTGAAGTCCTAGTTTAAACTTGAACCTCTGTTGAAATAACCATAATATTTATATACCATACCAGAGTGTACTGACCCCAAATAAATCCATGTTTCCTATCCTCTGTGAATGTCAACAGGTAGCCAACCTTAATAGGCATACTACTATAGTAGTTTGCATAAGTCATCCTTTAACTCGTCCATCATAAAATGGCTATAGCCAATGAAGCTGAACTCTCTCAAATCTTCTAAATCAGTTGGACTAAGATGTAGTAACATGCTGGATGGAGGATTCATCAGAATACCCGCATAGCCAGTCAACTGCCTCCAACATCTATTCCAAAAAAATAGTCACAGTTTCCATTAGGGACTTGAAGTGCCTCCTCTTTAAGGATAGCTGTCAAATGATATGACGCCACCTAACTCTAAAGCAACAGATGTATCTTAAGGATGCCAGTTGATCGAATCAATAGTCCGGTGGTGAATAAGGTATCTAGAAATAGTAAAAAAGTTCCCTGCCTAGTCATTTGTGTTTTTTTTATTTCTCTTCTCCCATGCTTTGAGGCGAGGATACGACGTCATCTTTAGTGCATTGCTGATAATGGGGTGACCAACCCCACAATACTAGTAGAACCAATCTGTATTTGGGAACAATATATAAAACAATTATAAATTCTATTTAAGACAGTTATTGTAAGATATTTGATTTGTATATTGGAAACGTGTTAGTGTACTTCAATTAGTTACAAAAATCTAGTGATGGTACTCCCTATTGTGACTGCGATATCCAAGCCATGGTGCAGAGAAGTAAGAATAGCAAAAACCCAGTCATATGAGGAAGTTATGTACAAATTGGCATGGCCTAGAGATATCCATGCGAGACGGTGCGTTGACCATTGGAATCATAAATATCCCATCATGAAAAGGATAAAAGTATGAGCCACCGTATTGTCATTAGAGCGATCATCTGTGATAGTCAAGTATGTCACTAGATATGCAATGCTGACATTCCCACTCTTTGTATTGTTAGATGTAATGTGGGGGAGCAATTCCATCGCCTCGGATAAAAACTCCATCGGTCGCCATACGATAATAGTGTAGGATTATGTCGATTAGCAATGATGAAACCATTATGAAATCCAATAGAGTGATCTCTATTTCCACACACGGGAAGAGAAAAATATAAGTTGTCAGCCACCAACGCTCTGTTAGTACTGAATTAGCCGATTATCAGAATTACCCAATTGATCTCATGAACTTCCCGAATATCTTCACCACAGGATCCTTATTGTTAAAATTTTGGCAATCTCGTTCCAACTATTATAACTCTAGTAAATGTGTCATGCGAACGCATCAAATCGCAATATGTTCATTTGAGCATATTTTCAAACATTTGATTAACGAAAATAACAAAGTCACCATTAACAAAAAACATACATGAGATCCTTGCCAGTATGAAATATATGCGTCACACCATCT
>JACGCM010000131.1:0-13366 GCA_014058105.1 Kingdonia uniflora | reverse complement strand
AAACATTATGTTCGGCTTTGTGAAAACTCGTAAAAAACATTCGCAAAATGGGTCGAGATGTGATATTTCGGTCCTGTGCCTTGCAAACTGCTGGAGCAAACCTTTTATATGAGTTAGACTACTAATTGCATGGCTGGAAGAAAAAAAATTAACCTCTGAAATAAGCTGTTGTTGCTGACGTTGTAACACGGTGTCTAAGTGATGACATGGCGGACAACTCAGTAGCTGATTTGTCATTAGTGGAGGATCTGCTGCTGATGTTAGCATGTGCTTACCACGTGTTCTTGAATTCGGGTCCAGTTGTTGTTGAATAATGGGTTGGCCCAAACCAACCACATGGAAGCCATCTAATTTCAAATTCAAATCTGAGGTAGGCTTTTGTTTAAAGTTAAACACATTTGAGCCTATATCGTGTGGTCCATGTGTTGTAGGCTGGACTCTTTGATAGTTTCCCACGTGCATGGTATATGAACTCAAACTCGGGTCGGGTGGATCTGGTGCAGGTTCTTGGAGCGGCTGTTGGATGTGGGGCAGATTAAGCATCTGGGCCTGGGGTTGACGTGCTTTCTCTTTTTCTTTCCCACGAACTGCCTGTAAACTACCGGTGTTTGTGCCGATAATCCCTGACGATCTGACTATAATCTCGTTCACAAAGCAATTTGGCAAGCTTCCTTTGACTATGCTGATCATTTCGTTTGTGGGGCTTGAATTTTTTTTTACCGGGAACGAGAAAATTTTGTTGTCATCTCCTAGGCTTTTCGAGGCTTCGACAATCGTCGTCGTTGGCCTTAGCGGGGCTAGTTGTGGTGGTGGTGCATAAAGAACACCGACGGTGAACGTGTCGATAAACCGATCGACCTTTTCGATTTTTGGCAATGTCTTCGCGTGTGATGTTGTTGGTGATAGTAGGTCATTGACCATACATTTTAAGACGGTCGGCGTCTCTTTGCTCGCCGTATTAAACATCGGAATTTCCGATCTCACATCGCTATCGACGAAAAGACATACAAACGGGTTTCCGTTTCACCGGTCTGTGCGGTGGTGCTCCAATCTTCGGGATAATCGTCGTAAATAGGTGGTAAAATCACCGTTGATTGGGGGGGGGGGGGGGGGGAAGGCTCTCATACCCAAAGCCTCGACAACCCTTCAAGCTTGTCAACTATACCTGTTAGGGTTGCTAGAGTAGGTTTCTTCGTCGCGGTTCTTCCACGAGGCATCTTTGCTCTTGAAACTGACTATACTTAGATCTAGTGCAGCTCTAGTACCAATTGACGTAAATACTACGAACGCAGAAACAAGATTCGTAAAAAAATCACGTAGTATTTGAGAGTTAGGGAAACTAGGGTTTCAACTAAACAAATCAACTTACTTTGAATCAAAATCAACTTAACTTAACTATCAAACAAATAACCTAGACTTCCCCTTTTATAGAACACAAGGAGGGTTAGAATTAGAAACCCTAATTCTAATTGAAATATAATTCTACTTAAACTGGAAAACTTCTAATAACCTAGGCTGAGACTCTCCACAGGCTTTAAGCTAAAACATAAAATATATAAAACATTAAATAACATAGGTCACACGGAGGTAGACGACCTTATGAGTGATGATTCACATCAAATTGGAACTCATTTTTGGATAATTCCAAAGCCACCAGCGGATACGTGTTTAGTATAACTGGCGGGTCGATTTCTTGGAGATCCAAGAAACAAACTATTCTAGCTCAGTCGACTATGGAGTCTGAGTTAATATCATTAGCTACATCTAGTGAGGAGGCAAGTTGGTTGAAAGACCTCTTGTCTTATATTCCTTTATTGACTAGGTCTATGCCGCCGATTCTGATCCACTCGGATAGTACTGCTGTGATAGCCAGAGTACATAATAATTACTATAATGGTAAGAAGTTAGCGATACGTTGCAAGCACAGTATGATGAGAGGTTATCTTACATCTAGTACTGTTACAGTGGATTTTGTAAGATCGAAAAACAACTTGGCAGATCCTTTGACGAAATGACTGTCTCGTGATAAAGTTTGGAGCACATCCTTAGGGATAAGACTAAAGCCTATTATAGAATCACAAGTGGTGGGAACCCAACCTAAATGACTGGAATTCCTAAGAAATAGGCTCAATGGGAAAAACAAATCATTGTGATATAGAATCATGCAACTAGGAGCTTGTCACCCCAGAGTTAATCTCGTTGTACATACTGTATATATGCATGATATCTTGCAGCGACTGTGAGGATGAGTTTCTTAAACTCTTAATGAGTTCTATATCTCATTCTTTAAGTGGGATGTCTGGCTACAAGAATACTCTTAATAGACTCACCAAGGTGATTGTGAAAGTGCGGCCGCTTCCTATGAGAATTAGGCTAAATTCTCTAAAGCCTTCACCTATACTCGGATTAAGAACATGGCCGAAAGGTGCTAGCATTTAGAATTTGTACCTAGTAGGGTTGTATATAGTTTTCCTCACTGTATAAAAATGAATAATGAGTTCAAGACTCTGATCACTTATTATTCTTATACGTTGAAGATTGTCTACTACGTAAAGGTTTAAGTAAAATGACACCTTTACTTAAGTACATTTTATATATATCGAAACCGTACTCTCGTTTCTTTTCTCTTTCATTTATCTTTTTTGGGAAGTTTTTTAAGAGTGGGGGATTGTTAGAATTTTTCAAAACTTGTATCTCATTTTGAGCCTTGAACCCATGACCTCTTGGTCATTTATTTATATGACTTCTAAACTATAGCCTAAAGTTTAGTCCCACATTGTTTATAAACAACAGAGGAACTAAACATATAAGGTATTACCCATGTGATATCCGTGTAACATGTGACATAGAGAGAGTGTATAGGTGCGTGAGGGGATTTTATACCCTAAATACACTTGGACCTCTCTCGAGCATCCCGGTGGGCCGGGCCAGCTCGGGCTCGAACTCGGGATTGAGCAATTGGCTCTTCTGGCTTTGGAGGCCTTGGAGGTCCTTTGGGCTTGGGCTAGGGCTAGGGCTAGGGCTAGGCTCACCCTAATCTTTTTAACAAAAAGTTATCTTGGGCTTGGGCTTGACTTGGTAAGATAAAACCAATTTCCTCTCTATTCAAATTCTCTCTCGTGTTTACGGTTTACTGAGGTGTGAATACTATTACTGTACGTAGACTTATGTACTGAAGCTACTGTATATGTTTGTTGTATCATGGGAGAGATCAGACCATTGCTACCTGTACCCGAGGTAGGTCAAAATATTATTTAAAGAGAGTGCGTTCCACGCCTCGAGCTGCCATCGTTTATACATTTGTTGCCGTTGATCCTTACCGCTACAAATAAGACTTTATCACTTCAAATTGAACCTGCCTGTTGTTGTTGCTAATAACCTGTTGCTACTGCTTACAACTGTGTTCTTGCTGCTGTTATTCGACTGTTGCTGCCTGTATCTACGTTACTGCCGCAAAACAAACCTGCCTATAACTGTTGTTCTTGCTGCTGCTGCTGCCTGTTAATTACTGCATTACTACTTACTGTTTGTTACCGAAGTGCTTGCTGCTGTTTGCGACCCTGAGTACCTGCTGTTATCACCAGAGTAATAGTTGTTGTTCTGAGTTGCTGTTGCTGCGGGCAATGGCTCACCCTAATCTTTTTAACAAAAAGTTATCTTGGGCTTGGGCTTGACTTGGTCACAGAAAACCAGTTTCCTCTATGTTCAAACTCTCTCCCGTGTTTACGGTTTACTGAGGTGTGAATACTGTTACTGTACGTAGACTTCCGGAACTAAAGCTACTGTATATGCTAGTTGTATCCTGGGAGAGATCTGACCATTGTTACCTGTACCCGAGGTAGGTCGAAATATTCTTTAAAGAGAGTACGTTCTACGCCTCGAGCTGTCATCGTTCATTTATTTGTTGCCGTTGATCCTTACCGCTACAAATTAGACTTTGTCACTGCAAATTGAACCTGCCTGTTGTTGCTGCTGCTAATATAATCTGTTGCTGTTGTTTACAACTGTGTTCATGCTGCTGTTATTCGACTGCTGCTGCCTGTAACTGCGTTACTACCGCAAAACAGACCGTCCTATAACTGTTGTTTTTGCTGCTACTGCATTACTGCATTACTGCTTACTGTTTGTTACCGAAGTGCTTGCTGCTGTTTGTGACCCTGAGTACCTGCTGTTATAACCAGAGTAATAGTTGTTGTTCTGAGTTGCTGTTGCTGTTGCTTCTTCTTCATACCTGTTGTTGCTAAACCAAAGAGGAAAGCTATTTTACAGGGTTCTTTAACATTTATTCAACAGAAAGTAATTCGGCGTGATATTAAAGTTTGATATATATCTAGCAAAGATCAAATGGCAGATATTTTAACCAAAGGTGTCTCATCTCATCGTCTACAACATTTGTGAATCAAGCTTACTGTGGTCGAGTCCTCAATCAGCTTGAAGGGGTGTATTAGAGATTCCTCCAAATAGCTGAGTTACATGAAGTTCTTAAAGTACTTCATAAATAGAGTAGTTATACAAATACAATACTCTTTGTTTTCCCTAATCATTTTGTAGCTCCTAGAGTTATTAGGATTTTTCATCTCTTGTAACTTATGGGTGTAGATCACCTATAAATATAAATAGGGCTCTTGTACAACACAGAAAGCATGAAAGAAGAATTCAATCTTTCTCATCTTATTCTAGCTTTTAGGGCGATACTTTGTAGGAGAATATGAAGCAAAGCCATGGATAGAGAGAGCAGACGTGATATATAGGCAAACTCAAAGAAAAGGAATAAACATTGAGACCTTGTCTCAGTGAGAAAAAAATGCAGCCCCACGATAATTCAGAAAGGGGCTAGAAATAAAGAGACCAACAAGCTCCCCATCCAAATGTAAGAGAAACTGTTATCAAGATGACCGTAACTTTGGGATACAAGTTTAAGAAAAATAAATGTAACCAGAAACTTGTACAATGATTCGAAAGTTCTCCTATAATCTCCCCTTCGGCCCTTCTGTTGGGATTTCAATAGGGAAGCCACTATAATCATTCCGAGTTAGTGAGATTTCCAAAAAATGCCAAGATTCCAAAATGTGACAGTGCTCCACTTATTCTATCCCAACTCCAACTCTATGACTTATGCCACTCTAGTCCTCACTCTTCAAACGCTTTCATCACTGATCTAGGAGAATCTAGGGCATTTTATGGATTTTTTGACCAAGTCGTTCGAACGAGATTTTGAGTCGTTTGAACGACTTAAGGTCTATTAGAACAAACTTTGATTTCTATTCGAATATACAAAGTTCTGAGTGTTCTATTCGAACATACACTCCTTTCTGAGTGTTTTGTTCGAACAAATTTTTAGTCTATTCGAATACACCTTTTTCTGTTCGAACTAAGACTTGTAATGTTCGAACATAGGCGCGATTCAGCCTATTGTTTAGACGTTTAAGAGCATAATTGTTATATTTTGTAACTATGAACTTGTAACCCTCATAAAGAGGCAAGACTATGCAAGATTAGATCATGTTAGATCAATCCAAGTTCTAAGAGAGAGACTTATGGTTAGAGAGGAATTTGATTGTAATTGATTTTGATTAAGCAATTGAAACTCTAAAACAGAATTCTCCCACCAAATTTGTGGTTCTTCGTATTATTCTTCAATTAGGGTTTCTCAATTCGTATTGTAGATTAAGTGGTATCAGTTTTTCAGTAACTATTCTTGGGGGTGATTATAGTTTATGGTCTCTACACGTGACCGACTCAAGCAAACAAATGAGAAGCTAGTGAGTCCGTTGAAGATTCACCGGAAACCTAACTCGAAGAAGAAGACAAATTTGGAGAAGGGCGATTCTGAAGATCGACTCACGATTTTGGAAACGAAAGTTTCTGACCTAACTACTACTCTAGGAGAGTTAGTAAAACAATTACGTCTCACGAACCTCGCGTAAGCTTCCGCTTCGATGAAATCGCGAGTACACTCGAAAAAGAAAGGGTTGTGGAGGATAGAGACGGGGGTACTGAGGTGGTTGATAGTGATTCTAGTGAGGCCAAATCCGTCAAGGAGCGCTCGGGTATTGGTAAGTCAATGAATCTTATGCGTAATCTTCGTATCGACTTTAAGATTGAAATTATGGTATTCGATGGTTCAATCGATGCCGAGAAGTTGGATAATTGGTTAAAGACCTATTTTTCTGTTTACGAATATTCTAATGCTCAAAAAATTTGCTTCTCTGCATTAAAATTCGCAAGTCATGCATTCACGTGGTAGAAATCCTATCAGAAACGTTACGAAGTAGAAAGTTTGAGCTGAAAGGAGTTCAAAGTGTTAGTAAAAAACAATTTTATCCAATTGGATATGAACAAGAGCGATGGTACAAATAACACAATTTGCGCCAGAAGTTTAGGCAATCCGTACAACAGTTCACTATGGAGTTTCATAACCAAGCGTTGGTTTTGGACATTGATGTGGATGAGTATGGGGTGTTCATGAAATATACGGGAGGTTTATCTGAGTCTATTCGACGAGAGTTAAAGCTCTTTACTGTGGAAACTATTGAAGATGCTACCTTTAAAGCAATTGCTATTGAAGGCAAATACTTGAAGAATGACAAAAAAAATGACAAGAACAAGTTAGGGTACAAGTCTAATTGGAAGAATGATCATAAAGGAGTCCAAAGGAGAGGGGTCTTTATGAAAGGAAATTAATGTAATCATTGTAAGGCAAATGGGCACATTTCAGATAAATGTTGGAAACTTCACCCGAGCTTCGGTCGAAGGAGAAGAGGAGCAAGAAAGAGAAACGTGCACTAGCTACAACGATTGTGAATCTTCTGGATTTAGATAAGCTAAATCCTAAGCTTACTCAAATGTTCAAGCAACCTATAGTTATCGATGATGTGAGTCAGGAAGAACTTTTTCATATCAGCATTCAAGTGAAGTAGAGCTTAGTCGAGACCATCATTGATCTGGATAGTCAGAAGAATTTGATTTCTAAGGCGGTGGTGAAGAAGATGGGTTTGGCTACTGTGGCTTATCCTAAGCCGTATGGTTTGGGTTGGATTCAGAAAGACGCGGAATTGAAGATCACTAAGCAGTGTGCGTTCAAGTTTGTGATTACTGAGAAGTTTATTGACAAAATGACGTGTGAGGTAGTTTCGTTGGACGTGTGTCAAGTCATCTTAGGTAACCCTTATCTTTGGGACCGAAATGTAATCCTTTACCGTAGAGCTCACAAGTATCGTCTTGTGAAGGAGGAGAAGGAGTTTTATATCAATGCGTGCAAGGAATATATCACTACCAATAATTTAGTAACGACGACTTAGGCGAAGAGGTTAGATAATGCGAGCGGCAAGTTTACTTTGTTATTGGTGTGACCGGTTCAAGAGGGTTCGTCGGCTAAGGTGTTGTCTACTTGGCAATGTCTCCTAAGCAATAAACCGATATGGGGAAGTTACAAGAGGAGTATGAAGACTTGTTTCTGGGCATAGAAGAGATGCCGCGCAAGAGGGATGTAAAACATGATATCACCTTGTGAATGGTGAGCCACTACCCAATATTGGGTTGTATCGGACTTCTGTCACAGAGTCTGATGAGATCAAGAAACATGCACATGAACTCCTAGAGCAAGGAGTTATTACTCCAAGTTGCTCACCTTGTGGTTTACCAGTGTTATTGGTGCCGAAGAAGGATGGGTCTTGGAGAATATGTGTGAATTATCAGGCGCTGAACAAGATTATTGTGCAGAATCGCTATCCGCTTCCACAAATTGACAAACTTTTAGATGAGTTGCAGAAGGCTCGATTTTTCACCAAGATGGATCTTAAGTCGGGTCACCATCAAGTTAGAATTCGGGAGGAAGATACTTAGAAGACATCGTTCAAGACAAAATAGGGTCTCTTTGAGTTGTTGGTGATACCTTTTGGGTTATGCAATGCTCCAACGACATTTATGTGGTTAATGAATGATGTACTTCGTACTTTTATTGATGATTTCGTGATTGTGTTTTTGGATGACATCTTAATATATAGTAAAACATGGGAGGAACACCTTGAGCATTTATGCAAAGTATTGGGCATTTTGTAATCACAACAACTTTTTCTAAATGGGAAGAAGTGTGAGTTTAGGAAGGAGTTAGTATACTTAGGGTTTATTGTTGGTGGCGATGAGCTTAAGGTTGATTCAGAGAAGATCTCGGTCATTACTAATTGGCCTAGACCCCGTACAGTGACGAAAGTGAGCAGTTTATGGGTTCTTGCCAGTATTTATGGAAGTTTATTCGGTATTTTTCACAAATAGCAGCACCGCTACATTCCTTGACTAAGGCCGGTGTAAAGTTTGTGTAGGAAGATCACCATGAGAAGACTTTTCTGTTACTAAATCGCAAGATTATAGATGTACCAGTGTTAGCGTTGCCCAATTTAAAGCGGCCTTGTGAGGTCGAGAGAGATGCGTCACACTATGCATTGGAAGAAATTCTTTTACAGGATGGGAAGCCGGTTGCTTACCATTCTGAGATGTTTACAGGAGCAGTACGCAACTATCCTACCTAGGATAAGAGTTCTAAGCATTATATCAATCAGTGAAACATTGGCGGAGTTACTTATTAGGGAAAGAGGTTGTGGTACATTCCGATCACAAACTATTACAATTCTTATTTACGCAGTCTAAGCTACAACAAACTTGCCATATGAAGTGGATGTCGTACCTACAACGTTTACCTTGATGATCAAGTATAAGAAAGGAATGGACAACAAATGGCTGATATGTTATCTCAACCCCCATTAATCTCTCTCAACAACAAAACAACTACATCATCACAGTTTCTAACACTGATTGCCTCAATTATAGAGCCTACACACCACCTCTAGTACCTCCATCTGCTCCATCAACAACATTTGTCAACCAGCTCTGGGAAACAGGGAAGGGTTCCATAGTATCGGGGTTATACCCCTTATCTTCTATAAATACTTTCAACCTGACAGTCACCTAACATTCATCATCAAACTGCCCAGGTAAATCACCTTCTGTTCTGCTATCTCCTTCTCTTTCGCAGCAAGCTTCACCACCCACACCTGTTCCTGTTTAGATCGCTGATGCTCAAGCCTCTCATCAAAGGAGTTTTTGATTACCTACAAATCTTGCTTCAACACTTGACCTCAGACAACATGATGCCTCATTCCCTCGAGCAAGATCTAGACCTTCTACCACTTGTTGCAACTTCCCCTTCACTGACTTCATTACCTTGTTGTAAGATTGGGCCCAAGCATCCGTCTGCTAGAATATTCAAGCAGTCAGTACCCCTCGAAACTCGAAGAACTTAAAGAAATCTCAGTATCTCACAAAAAATTAATAACAGTTACCTGAAACATACTCCTCTTCATCTCCTTCGAAGCCTCATCTGGGTCGTCTTTGCAGAGTTCAATCATCGAAGCATTCTGGGCTACCTCTTGTTCCTGTCATTCCAGCCTCCGTCATATCTTCATCCTTATCCGCTGCATCATCCTCCCCCAGCGCCCTACGCCTTTTGCACTAAATAACATTCGATTGCTGCATCCTCAGAACTTCGGGAACAACCCGGCCCTTCCCCTTCTCAGTTTGGCTGGCACATACCTCAGCCTCATCTCAAAGCATTGCCAGCAACTTCGGTACCGGCACAGCTTGCATCGACCCCCTCCTCGATTTGGAACATACTGAATATTCCTTGGCAACTCCACCCCTCCCATTTCTTTGGACCCTTCGAACCACCTTCGCATCTCCTTCTATTCGATGGCTTCGGCGTAAATGGTACGTTTCAAAGTAGGGATCCATCTTTTTCCTTCTCTGCCTCTTAATATCAAGACTGTCAAAATAGAATTTACCCAATCCTCACTACGTCGAGCAAAGTATCAATATAGTTCCTCGGATTGTTCCAAGACAGATTCTTGGACCTGGAAAATAAACAAAATATAATCACCACTTCTCCAAGATATACATCAACAACAATCCTTTGACAACAAACTACTCTGATTATACCCCTATGATGTAACTTATAAAATCTTCCCCTCAATATTCTCATAGTTACCCCGTACTATTAATAAATCTTTATTCCACCCTCGGCCTGTCTAACACAGATCAAAGAACCAGGGCTTCTCTAAGTGACACTGGATGTGGTAGGTACCTGGGTTCTGGCTTGCTTTCTTCGAGTAGAAGGTAAAATACCAAACCACTTAATTTCCATTCATCAATCTGCCAAAATTCAAAACCTTCTTAACCAATCTTCGAAGAGGAAGTTCCATTTCTAATTGAATCTGGCCTCTATAAGCCATAATCCCTTCCCCAGGGTCCGATTTGAAGTTAATCCCGCTCCCACCACACTCAACAACATCCCCACCTTCGATAGCTCTAGCTTGGCTGCTAATCAGTCTATCCTAACCTTATCTCTTGTTGAAACGAAGCCTTCAACCCTATCCAACTCAGTTAAATCCCTACTTTTATCACTTTGCCCCCCTTCTCCCTTTCCAATACCAGAAGGCCCCACATTACCCTCACCTCTCTCCCCCCCATACTATCTCCTCCTCTTCACTATCCTCAGTCACTGCCATCCTACGACATCTCATAATCGGAACCTCACCAGTGGGCAATACCATAGATAAAGGCTTCGGTTACAACATCTAACACCTTTAAGTTGCTACCATCATCTATTGGGGCATGACCAGATATACTAGCTTCGAATGCTTCGATTTCTTGGTCTATCAGCCCTGTCTTGAAGCTTGACGGGTATGCATTATACCCTATAGAAGAAGAGGTTCGCAATTAGATCGATATATTTGATAATTACGTGTCAATAACCCATAGCCCATCTACCTCCTTCCATAGATTTATATGCATTCGAAATTGACCCTAAGCCCAATGCCTCCTTCAAAAACCCCCAAAATCCCAGAATGGGTCGAAACCTAGACACATGATTCTCTTATCCTCGAAGATAATCTCCAAACTCCAAACGTAAACATTTTACTCTCAGATACAGAAGGAAAACAAATAAAAAAATTGGTAGAGTTCAAATCACATACATGTGTTAGAACCACTATACTCGGAAAAGCAAGAACAATGCAGCAACTTCAACAACTTCATTCAAGCACTAATGGTGGTACGTTCTCTTCTCCTTGCTCTCACTGATATTTCTCAGTAAATAGTACAGTGGTTACTCCTCTCACACTTATATACTTTCTTAGAAAACCAAAACCACCTCAATTTTCAAACCACTATCATTACCACAACCCCACTACCCTGGATTTTCGGCTACAATGTGTTTTAACCAGTTACCCCTCATATTCCTCACATGCGAGCTGCATGCTCACTTAAACTTACCTACAAAACTAAATCCTCTCGAACCTTTTCTTACCCTCACTCGAAGCTAAACACCCAAATCCAACATCAAGTCAGAACTTTTCTGTGAAATGAGGACAACAATCATGATTACTTTTCGGCATACTGTCCCAGGCGTACGTACCACCCTGACAGACCAGTTGTGAGGGTTGTTAGTACAACCAGTCAATATAACAAAACCTTTGGCACATTCGAGTAATTGACCACTCCGCGTCTCGAATACATCATCAGGTATCCTCAAATTTGGCTCTCAAATATCTCGACATTCGATCTACAACACATTCGCCAATTTAAAACATCATGCCTTTCTTATTTTAGCAGATTACTCTTTTTCCTCGGCAGATCACATTCACTCTTCGTCAAATTATAATCATAAACTTCAACAGTTTAAAAACTTATGCCTACACAGATCCACCTTTTGCACCAACAGATCAATCCTTACAGTTTTGATAGATCAAACCTCTTACTTCGACAAACTACAGTCCTACTTTGACAATTCAAATTTCCCCTCGACAGTTCAAACACCCTACTTAACAGATTATATTATTACTTCGACAACTCTAGATACTACTATTAAAATTAAAAATCCTCCTTTGATAGATTACCGATACTTCAGCAGTTCAGAATTTATGCTTTCATATTACAGACTCTTAGTACGATAGCTCAAATTGCTACTTATAATAAGACAAGATACTACTTCAGCAATAGTTCAAAATTCTAATTTCATTCAACAACCCAATACATCATATACTAATTATAGACCCCATATAAAAAAGAGAAAGAGGAAGAGCAGAGCAACAATAGAAGCCAACCAAAACACCCAACAGGTAGAGGACCCTAATTATCAGTTGGATGCTTCTCTTTAACTATGGTTGCAGCATCCGCATCATCCTGATTCATGCCACAAAGTCCTCAGGAAGAGATAACCAATAGTCGGGTAACGACCCCATCATCTGCAATATTCCCCACTAGTACGCGAAGGCATGCCAAGAATGGGTGCCCCGGGTTCCACCCTAAAAAATTTGGCATCTCACCATAAATGTCCTCTTCAATACCGAACCTCCGTCGCAGCACAACGTCATCTCCTGTATTCACCTGACTCTCACTACTACCTGGTTCTCCTGTGTGGGTACATTTGCAGCCATTCTGATTCGAGCAAGTAAGCAGAAAGATGAAGAGAAAATGCAGAACAATGGTAAACCCTCTCCACAACGGTGCCTTTTATATATAATGAGCAATTTAACTTTCCCTCTTCCCTAGTCGCATTAACTGTGGTCTTCAATTCCCCACCTCAAAAACTCAACAGCCCAACCTTTTCAACGTCCCAAACATAACAGTTTCCACTGCATACGCATGAACACACCATTTACGAGAACTTGCAGTCGAACCTCATTCATCGAACCATCGACCATTTTCAATGCTTACCAGTTAATTACATTCGGCCACATCATTATACTTCAAGAATACATTTTACAGCATTAATCAGTATTACTCGCAAGCATTCGATGAGAGAAGTTTTCTATCATGACTATGAGCCTATTCGTTCCAATGCCTAGCATTTATAAAAACACAAATATGCAGCAAAATAATATTCTCATTCCTTCCACCACATACAATAGCAAAACAACAAAAATTACACCTAAATACATTCACACAACCAACCCAAACAAAACCGCTACATAAAATCTTACAATACAAAGGGACCAATCATAACTACCTCAAACAACGGCCACACTTTCAGAAGGCCCAACTCTACTCACAACGCTTTGTTCCTCCATCTCCTCTTCTGTACAAATAAGGCATTCGGCCAAAGCCGACAGAAAAGATATCGCTTCTCTGCAGTAGTAAAGTCGTACTTCAGCCGGTCCCAAAGATAGGCATAAGGATCCCCATTAATGAGCTCTCCATCCTCTGCCTCTACCAGTTCGGGCATGTCCCAGTCCAAATCATGATCCCAAAGAACTTTATATGCAGTTCACTAGTCTTTCACTTTACACGCCAGTCCCGGGTGAACCCCATCCTC